>JAPQRQ010000019.1:34227562-34239221 GCA_037367365.1 Apogon talboti | reverse complement strand
TGATTCACCAGTAAAACCCATGGAGTTGGATCAATGACAGTGGATGGACACGCTGGGTTTATGTTCAGTTAATGAGAGATTTGCTGAAAAAGTCACTTTTTCCTCCGTTTTCTCTGTTTTGATACAATAAAATGTAATTTATCTGAGTTTTTATTAATATAGGAAACAAAATATAGGAAAATACACAATTTACAGTGAAAAATGCAAAATACAGAGGACAATATTTTAATCAATGGTGATAAATCATTTAAGAAAGATTAAATAGAGAGAAAAATTGATTTGGAAACTTCCATAAGAGTAGCACTGGGTCTTTATGGGTTAAGGTGAGTCTAAGGTGTGATCACAAGACTCTACCCAAGCATATCTTACTTCATCATTTCAGTAAATAATGTTATTAGTCTTTGTAAAAACAGTAAAAAAAAAAAAAAAAGAAGCCTTAGATCTTCAGTTGATAATTGGGTGTGACACAGATTTTACTGTAAAAACGAGTACTTTAGAAAAGGAAGATATTCATGATACATGTATGAAATCTTCATGATTTGTTTTAATGTGCAAAATATATTTAACTTCAGTATAAGATGCATCAGGCACTGGTAGTAGTTTGTTAAAAGCTGTAAAAAGATATATTATTTGTACTTCAAGAACAGTTCTTGCCAGTGTATCTCCACATTGAAGTATCAGATCCTTCAAATATTGGCACATCCTACTCATGTTGTAGTATTTTTGTAGTGGTTTGTTTGTTTTTTAAGGATTTCTCAAAAAGACAATTTCCTAAATTATCGTTCATATATTGTTCATGTATAACCGTGTACTATAAAGAAAAATGAACATATCACTCGAAGCAGCATCTTGCATTAATACCACTGCCCATAAAATTGGAATAATTTTGTTTTCAGACACATTCCTCTTTTTACTCCTTTTTATACACATCAAGAATCATCTTTTGGTCACAGTTACATTTTATCTATGAAGAAAAAAATCACACTGTCACAATCATTTCTTGAAACAAATTAAAAATATTTGTATGTGCACAACATTTCCAACCAAATTCTGTTTATTTGAATATCAATTGATTAGTAGTTACATACATTATTAATGCCCCACTTAGATAAACAGACAGGAAGTACAGTATAAATCTGTGAATAGACAACAGTTATATAAGTTAGATGTCATATTTATGTAACGTCTCCGCACTGATGGACTTCATTTATTCAATGGAACACAGATAATAATTTCAGAAGATTTCCTAAAAGCATGAATATTCCATTTAAATGAACTAATGTTAAGACTATGTTTGGTCTAAAGACATTACATTAGTGTATTTTAAAGCAAATAAGATGTTGCTATTAAATCATGCATAAATGTGTTAATTTTGTAACTGTTGATTATTGTTGATGTTATTGTGGAGCACTTGGATGTTACATTACTGCCTGTGGTTTTAATCATGTGTTTTCTGCTGCAGCTGTATAAAGAATTGTATTAACTTTCTTTGCATTTTTGCACTGATATGATGAAAAAAACATAATGAAAACAGAAGAAGACCTAGATAAAGGGAACTTGCTATTAAGAAAAAGCTCAGAATATGACTTATTCTGAAGTTTGATAAAGACTGAAGGCACACGGTGACAATAACAGACAACATATGTAAGATATTACTTGTAAAAACAGAAGGATAATGGGACACTGTCAATATGTGAGATATTGACGTAAAAAAAAAAGATGTAGACATGGTGGGGGAAAAAAAAGCAGGTTGGTCCATTACGCCTGTGAAAGAACAGTGACCTGTGAAGAGATTTCAGGAATAAGGCTGAAGCACGAAGCGAGAGTAGGACGGACGAGATAAAGGAGGGACGGGAGAGAGAGAGAGAGGGAGGGAGCAAAATGATAAAGAAAGAGTGAAATTACCAGAGGGCAGGAGAAAAGAGGGTTATTGTGCATGTGCATTAACAGAGTGTATGATGAAGTTAGTTTTTTGTGTTGTGTGCAGTGACTAGGGGCTAAGGAGTCAGGAAAAGAGAGGGAGGGGGAGGGGGGAAATCAATGGCAAATTACATGTGCTCGGCTGGCCTATTGTACAGTATGGGCGCTATATTCTAAAGAAGGCACTTCCAAGATGATGCAGCCAAATGGTGGATGGACTCCCAAGATCATTTTTATTGATTTTGAGGAGCCGTCAATAGACAAGAGGAAAGGGGGGGTGGGTGGAGGTGGAGGTGAGCGTGTTGTGGGATGTGTGTCACAGAGCCGATACAATACCCCGGCTTTGTCCCTGTTCACACATTAGCAGCACACTCCGTCCCACTGACTGCTTTTCATTTACATTAGTGCCTGGATGGGCGAGCGAAGGACACAGACAAGGGAGAGAGAGAGAGAGAGCGAGAGTGGGTTTTTCCATTAAAGGATTGGTGCGGCAGCAGACGCCGGCATTGTTTGGGTTCGGGAGCCCAGAAATATTTGGTGTTAGGGCTGATGAAGTGGACACCGCTGGAGTCGTCTCGTTTTCCACATCAGAGGTTCTAAGGTGTAAAGCCATCCTGGAGATTGGGTTTCATGGTTTGTCTGGGTGAAGGAGGTAGCGGCGGAAATGTAGCGTTGTAGGAGTCGGCCAAAAAGTTTATATGTTCTGCTATAATCTGAATAAAAATGCCCAATCAGAAGAAAGAACTGGTAGATATTATTAGCCCCTAATCAATCGCTATGGAAACAATGTTTATGGTTGAAATAAATACAGTCTTTCTCACAACTTTATTTAATGGTAAGTGATGTGAGAAGTTTCCAGGAGGAATCAAAAGTATCCAGGTTTTTTTCAAGAATCCATAGGAATTATTGTTTTCTTCAGTGGTGGAAATACTGAACAGACGAACCAATGTGTTTTTATCCACACTGGGCAGATACTGATGATTAGTAATCAAGGAGAATGAGGACAACTTTTACAATAACTTCACTAAACAATGTCTCTGAAGTGCAAAAAGAAAAAAAAGTGCAGTTCTGTCAGATTTCAGCAGTATTTAATGTCAGTTTTCACAGTAAATACTAATAAATAGATAAATACAACCTATTAGATAGTAATGTGAGCAGGATGTTGGTTGAACCTACAGACATAGAGAATAGACTCGTTCAAATGAACACATTTTAAATGAGTTTTTCTTATCGCTATCATATTCTTCAAATATAAAGACACACATAAATTAGAGAAAATGTTCAGGTTTGATCAGAGAATTAGCCATGGCTGATAATTGGTCTATTCCTCAAATGAGCATTACAACACATGCCCAAACACCTGAGTTTGTTTATTGGGTTTAATTTGCATATGCTGTGACAGTAAAGGTACTTTTATTGGTTAATAAAGAAATGTCGTGGAGTTTTCAGTTTTGAGAAGATTAACAAACCCATCAGAAAAGTTTCAGTCTTCTCAGTCAAGTTGAAAGATCCTTCTTGTCTTCTTCATAATTTCTTTTTTTTTGTCTTTTTCTTCTTTGTCTTGTTTTTCTTTGTCTTTTCTGTCCTCTTTTTCTTCATCTATTTCTTCGTCCACTAATTGATCTTCGTCTTCGTCTTCTCTTTCTTCTTCATCTACTTCATCTTTGTCATCATCTTCTTTTTCTTTGTCATCTTTTTCTTCATCTAGTTCTTCGTCCACTAATTTGTCTCTTTGGGGTTTTTTTTGGTTTTTTTTCCATCTTCTTTTTTTTCGTCTTTTTCTTCTTGTTAATTTCTGGCTAATTAAGCAATTAAACCATTTTGCATGTCAAACAACTGCTATTCCATTTAAAAACTTGGATGAATGTGAACACACCTCTTACTGGATCATTTTATTGAGAAACCACATTTATATTTGATCAAATTAGAATTATTGCCTTTGGGTCCATTGAACACCAGTGAGTCTTACCAGGTTAGGACCAAATAAACTTGTTGGTCATTTAATATCCATAATAAATATTAAAGGCCTGCACTACATTCATGTGAATACATCACACAAACATTCTTTTTTCTGATCCTGCATTTTATTCATTAAAAAAAATCCTGCGACTGTTGAGGTGCCTTGACTGATGGAATAATGTATGTGTGTGTGTTTGTGTGTGTTACGTGATCAGCCATGGCAGCGTGTGATCATGTCATACTATTAGATGGTGTGTGTGTCGCAAAGTGACATGGCAGCGCTAAATGCGGCAGATGTTTAACCGTAGGAGGCTAAAACATGACAGCTTGGAGCTCTCTGGTAGAAAGCACACACACACAGTCGCATTCACACATGAGGATAATCATTGGAATGCTCTTGTGGAATAATGCAAGCAAACACAGCACTGAGTACGAACATATTTCCAGAATAATGAATCAACTGGTGAACACACACACACTCATTAACTCAGTTCACACAGATGTTACCAGCTGTTTCATGCACCACCAGGTATACGCCTCCATCACCGGTGTACACTCAGATGATTTACTGTAGCAACATAAATACAGTCTCTACTGCTACCCTGTTAAATGGATTATATCGTCGCTGTCAGGCGGAAACCTCGTAAGTCCATTTTTGGTCTTTTTATATATATATATATATATATATACTATAAAACGATTCTATTGGTCAGTGTTCATGTTGGTCTGACAGTTTTAGAAATATTTAACCAATGAAAAGTGTTGAACGGATTGTGACTACATCTCTTAACTCCATCCATTTCTTCAGAATATATATCAATATTCCAATTTCCTGAAAAATAACCATTTTGGACATAAGAGGTTTCCACCCGACAGCGATGATGTATATAATTTCTCAGCTAAACAAATCCATTATTATATTCCTATATATAGTAGGAATTATAGTATATTATAGTCCTATATTATATCTTTTGGTTTTATTCAAGGTAAACAGCCTATTTCATGTAAAACCTGTCCACTTATAGAGAAGCCGCGTAAACACAGATAAAATATCAAACACCATCGAAGGCAGCAGTTAATGTAACTGTATATTAACATAATTTGGAGCTATTGTATTCAGATGAAATGACATAGTGTAGATAAAACTGCCCTTACCGTGTCTGTAAACATGATTTCTCTGAGTCAATTTAGATTGTCATCATTTTCAATAGTTGTAAAGACACTTCCCATGATGCCACACTACTTCACATCATCAAACTACATGTTTTGTCATTGTTTGGATTGAGGGACCTGCAGCAGAAGAAATAACTGAGCAATTAAGGAAAAGAGCTTTAATTCTGATTCAAATGGTAATGCATTAGTATTATCTGACTTCCTTAATCTTCAACAGTGGCTACATTTGGATGATTTGTATGTAAAATCTCAATTAAAGAAGAATTTGAAGGAATTTGTTGAGAATTTGCTGAAATTGGAATGGAAACAAAAAGCATCGTGTTTTGTCAGATAAAAACCGCTAGTCATTCATCAGTCAGGTTTGTAATAACAGCCGATATTGAAATAAACACAAATAAGTCCATCTTCAATTACAATCCGGGTAAAAAGTAATCTAGATAAATTTCTGGTGCCTGTCATGTAATATACTACCAGTTAAGCACAATGCTCATTTCTGTATGATTAATTTAATACATTCAACAATATAATGCAGCAGTTTTTAACAGTATTGTCCTAGCTCAATCACTGCAGGTGTGTGTGTGTGTGTGCGTGTGTGTGTGTGTGTGTGTGTGTGTGTGTCTGTGTGTGCGTGTGTGTCGGTGTGTGTGTGTGTGTGTGTGTGTGTGTGTGTGTGCGTGTGTGTGTGCGTCATCTTTTGTCAACAAAAATCATTTGTAAAAAATTCACAAATGCAAGAGAAAGAATGTTTACACACAAGAAAACTGATAAGTGGTGAATGGTTTTTATCCATTGAGACACTTAAGGACTTTTATCTCCTAATGGTTAACAAAGTGTTGTGTTTGTAGAAAAGCAAATTTCAGTACTTTTTTCATGGTAAACATGAGCAGATCAGAAAAGGGGTTTTGTACTAAATACAACCATTTCTACTCATGAAACAGGAAATCAGAAAAAGGCCTGTTTCCAATACAAGAGTTCTTCAAATAAAGGCCTGGTACCGTCTGCCACTGAGTTAAATAAAGGCCTGGTACCTTCTGCCACTGAGTTAAATAAAGGCCTGGTACCTTCTGCCACTGAATTAAATAAAGGCCTGGTACCGTCTGCCACTGAGTTAAATAAAGGCCTGGCCACTATTTTTTAGGAAATTCAGTATGCGGTTATGGCCAAAACTTTTCAAAAATTTGCTGCCTACGTGTTTTTTGGGGGTTTTTTTAGGCATATTGAAGAACACTGAGAAGCATTATATAGGGTCAGACTTAATCACATTCAAGCAAAGAATCCATTCAAGTCATTCCCAGAAGTTTTAGCTACGACGATACATATCCGTAAATGGAGTCAGTGTTGGCAGTCATTGTTTTGTTTTGTTTTTTTATCGGCCATTTTGAAACCAAGAGTTTGTGTTTTGTGCATCACCATATTGGCTCAGCAGAACCAGAAGTGACCCTTAAAGGTGGAGATGTGTGAGCTTATACTAAACATTAGCTTACTGTAAATTTTTAACAACTAGATTTAAGCTGTCATATTAGTATGTTTTATTATATATGTAACAGGAGCTCGGACAGTCTGACTCAGCAGACAAGCAAGTTTACTATCACAGCCATTATTTGTCCCAAAATCAACCAAAAAAAAAAAATCTAAAATATTTCAAATACAACAGATAAAAGAGACTGTGAAATGAACCAAAATTAAATGTGGGAAAAACATTGACTTTGGTCTTTTTAAAGAGATGTGTTATGAGCGTCTGAGGGAGCCAGGCCTATTTTAGTTGCTCTTTTTATCCTCCATTTTTAACTCTGATGAAGCATTTGGAATCAAGTCAGCTTCTACAATATCATTAGGCAGTGTACTCTTTAGCTTTTAGTTCAGTACGATGTTTTTCTGGGTGAAAACATCTTCCCCTTTTGTCTTCCTAGATGTGCAGTTTTAATGGAATGTTTCACAAAAAAAAACACACTCACAGGTTCGTTACAATATGACACGAGGCCTTGGACTGAAAACTCTTGCTGGATCTTTGACATGTCGACACTGTCTTTACCTTTCACACGCACCAACATCCACACACTGAGTTGGGCAAACAGCCTTGATTTATTTTCCCGTGGACCTCGACACATTTCTGCGTCCTTTATGAGCTAGTTGTGAAATTCAACAGGCGCTGTTTAAATAGGACGGAGACGCGAGTGTGTTTATATGTGTGTGTGTGTGTGTGTTCAGGGAGTGTTAAGTCACGACTCGCTCCGACCACACTGTTTGAGGCCGTCCTGAAACACACACACATTATCAGAGAGGTGCGAGGTTTCTCAGCCGGGAGATAAACACTGAACATTTATGACTCCTGGGCTTTACAGCTTGTTGACTCTGTGATGCTGACTGTTGGCCACACGGAGATACTGTAGTGTAAAAACCACAGTGTGGACGTGTGGGACAAACAGCCCAGTGTTGTAAAAACCCAGAATTTCTACTCAGTCACTCAGTAGGTTTACGTGACACTCAAAAAACTGAATTATTGCATTAGTCCGACTAAAACTGGACATTAAAAGTTTATTTGTTTGTTTATTTGTTTGTTTATTTATTGTTTGTTTCGAGCAGAAGAAAAGAAAAATATTTTTTATGTACAAGGAACCAATAGCACACTGTTCAGCGCACACAAGTTGATAAATAAAGTGATCAATACATTATGGAAATTTCCATGCACATTAGTAATAACAAATTAAATATTGCTCGAAAAGGAATGGGAAGAAGAAAACTTATATAGTCCCACTCACTCCTCTCATCTATATAACAGAACACATAGCCCATGCTTCCTTAATAATAAGTTAAATCTGTATTATAAGTACATGTAAATGTCTGAAATTGAAGTTTTACCAGCTGGACTAACACACCTAGATAATATGATTTTAAGTGGGTCTACTCCTGCATGTAAACAGACCAGTCAGACTGGAACAGGATGGTCATTTATTGGTGGTGTTCTACATGTGTTTTTGGTATAGTGTTTTATGTACAGTTTTAGCTGTGAGTTTTATTATGTGTTTTTTGTACGTTTTTAGTATGGACGTGTGGCTGAACTTTTGAGAGCTGCCTGTTAAAAGGAAGTTTATCTTCGCCACTGTCGCCAAGTGCTTAATCCTGGAGGATTCTGTTGGGTGTCTGTAAATTGGCTTATTAAGAACCTGGTCTAGTCCAGCTCTAAATGTAAAATGTCATGAGATAAGTTTTGCTGTTTGACGCTATATAGATAAAATTAGATTGGTTGGTTGGCCGGTTGGTCGATTGGTTGGATGTATAAATGGCTGGTTGGTTAAAGGGTAAAAGGAAAAGTATTACCAGCAAGTAAATACAATAGAAAAATTGGCATTTATATATAATTGGCTCTCAAAAATGCAACTGTAAAACTCCTTCTGTTCATTTTTATGAAGCCCTAAAATTGTTATTACACATAAATCTGTCTAAACGTGTAATGACATTTTTTTTTCTATAGCAAAAAGCAAAAATAGTGTCACTTGAGCAATACAAAGTAAAGTATTAAAATAGCTTTTAATGGAACATGGATGGCAGTGTTAATTTACAATTATAAGGAAATCTTTTCTTTTTAGTGGATCCAGTAAAGTGCCGTGGTGGACTTCCTTTCTATGTTTAACTTGTAAAACAGCCGCTAAATAGACAATAAAAAGGTAAGACAGAGCAAACCTCAAATATTGACGTGTGTTAAAGTGTGTAGGTTTCTCAAGCCGATGTCCTGCAGTAAATATGACGCCACACTGTGACTGTGACTGTGAATACACAGCAAAGGATTCCACATGAGCAGCGATAAAGGTGAACAGTGTGTTGTGAAAGTCAGCGGGTACCTCTGGTCTCCAAACTTGTAATTTTTTATGCAAATACCTCACTTTTTGTATTCATGTCATGCGTCTAACTTCTACTGATACTCAAGCAGTTTAGAATCAAAGTTCTCCAAAGTTGCAAAAAAAAGTGATGCAAGTTTCCATCAAGTGGTTTCAAAGTGAATAAATGATGCTATGTTGAAGTGTCAGTGGAAGGTAGTGTTAAAAGCTCTGTTGTGCTTTGCTGAAATAAACAAAAGAGAAGAAGTCGAGGTCATTAATCTGAGACCAAACCACTCGTTTGCCAACTGGAAAAAAACAAAGAACAAGAGGATGAAACAAACAACCAAAACTAATTACCTTGGCCAAGTAAGAAACAAGAGATTCTTCAGATCTTTAAGATTTAAATGTTCTCTATAACAAAAGTTACTTGTGAAAGGTGTTTCCATCTCTCAAAAAGCAAAAGCCTCCTCGAGTGAGTATGAAGATGTATAAACACATTGTTTTTTATTTTTATTTTGCCATTTTCATCAGTGTTTTCTAATGTGACACTTCAAAATGTGCACAAGAATCTGTTGATGGAAACATGGTTATTGTGACGGTTAAAGTGAAATAACAGAGAAGGAATGTGAAGACACAGGCTGTACGTGTCCACAGCAGAGCGGTGGATCCAGCTGAAACCTCCGTGTTCTGTCCTTGTGAATGTACTCACATGTGTGTAGTATATGTGTAGTGTGTGTGTAGTGTATGTGCAGATACACACATGTATTAAAAGGCCAGGGGAATGTTCTGGTATGTTACCAATACAGAGCCATTCCCCTGCTGCGAACCATCCAAGTCCTGCTCATCCCTAGACCTGGATAAGAATCAAACACCCCCCCCCTCCTCTTTTCTCCTCCTCTTCTCCTCCTCCTCCTCTTCTCTCCTTCTCATTGCTAATCAGATGCCAAGCTCAGTCACTTTGTCAGAACACAGGCCAACATAGTGTCAGTGTGGACTTCAGCTAACTCTGTTTATTTATGCCAAGTCTAAGTCTTCCTGCTTCTCCTGTTGCCTCTCTCTACCCTGGTGACCATGGCTTATGGTTCATTCTCCCCGACACACACAAACCAGTCTCAAACATCAGCATCAGGCTTGTTTTCGATGGTTTCGAACCTTGAATTATGCAGCTTTAACTCTTAAAGACCTACATTTATTTTTGCTGCAGGTTCCAAATGAATCTTTCTCTTCATTGAACGTTTCCTCTGTGATTTATCACCGTTGATTGTAATATTATCCTCTGCATTTTGCATTTGAAATCAGGTATTTTCCTATATTTCATTTACTGACTGTGTAGATGCTCAAAAAAGTAAATTCACAGGTCATTAATGCAAAGCAGAAAAGCAAAGAAAAAGTGACTTACAGTAAAATATATCATTAACTGAACATAGAAATAAGCATCTACAACCACTGGTATTTACCTAACTACATGGATTTTATTAGTGAATCAATGTAGCATAAAATGATAGTGTTTTCAAATACACTTCGGAGCCTCTGAACGTCAAAAAAAGAGACATATTTGATGTTGCTAAAAAGCTGAACAACTGCATTTTACCTACATCAGTAGATACTTTTGGTCACCACTGGTTGTTTAGGCCTTTGAAGGTTAATCATGTCCTGCAGTCCACTCAATAAAAAATAAGAGGTGATAGTTGATGACATTGTAAAGAAGTGTGGAATCATGGGAGTTGCTGTTTTTAACCATCATTCACAATGAAAAGTTTTATATAGTGACTTTGGTCATTCTGTTAAAAGGAAGTGCATGGAAGTAACATTAAGAGCTAATGTATTTTATTAGTTAAGGAAATATGAAGCCATTGACAAGTGATAAAATGAAATAAGGCGTTACACTGAATAAAAATCCCAGATTTCACTTAATTGGAATCCTTTGACAAGTCAGCAAAATATATAACACAGGCCAAGTACTTTTTTTGATATTATAATGCATCAATTTTACATATTTTAGCATTAATGTATACTCATTTTGCCAGTTAACAGGTATTTTCTTTTGACTGAATACATATTGTACTAATGTCGCTTTAACATATGTACTAAGGTAGCACAAGACCTGTCACAGTTCTTGCATAGTCACCTAAGTGTGGTCACACTGCAGAAAGGTCATCTTAACATTAATATTTCCATGTTTCTTTCTACTATTTGGGGTTTTGTTGGTGCTGTTTTCTTGACATCTCATTGCACCCTTTTCTTCTACTGTGCTAAACTGCTGTTATTTATGTCATGTATACCCTGTGCAATGTAAGAGTTAATTTAAGTCTAAACAGTAAAAAACACTATGTTCATTTTAATGCCAATCAAATTTCATGGTTATCTTGACGAACTGGGTTTAAAATGATGATCAATTATTTAAGGAGTTCAAGTTTCCCCTCTATACATCAAACCTTGGCTATTTAATATATATTCACATGTACAGAACTTTATTCACATTGTCAAGGTCCCAAGTTTTCAGTCATAAGTGACAGAAAAATATGGACAAGTAGTATTTTTGCGTTCAGAAATGGCAGTGACCATAAAACCTGACTTCCATTCCAACGATCAGAACTTCATCATCATACACATAAATAAGACCAGGCTGAACCTTGAAGGAAACACTTGAGCCGGAGTGGATCAGCATTCAACCACGAGTGATAGAAAGTTCAAAAATAAACGTCACCAGTCGGCGTCCTCATACGCACAGCAACACCAACATAGTATTTGCTTGTGAGTGTGTGTGTGTGTGTGTGTGTGTGTGTGTG
>JAPQRQ010000019.1:34201344-34211768 GCA_037367365.1 Apogon talboti | reverse complement strand
AATAATAATAATAATAATAATAATAATAATAATAATAATAATAATAGTAACGACCTGCAACAGAAAGCACTTTTTCGAGCCTTTTTCCTTTTCATGCCGTGTCAGTTTCTCTTTGACATTGCCGTGTACTTTGTGCAAAAGGAAAAAGGAGCGAAAAAAATCTTTATCAAATCCCCATTCTGAGGCTTTCAATAAGGCAGGCCATTACCTCACTGGCGCTTTTGTTCGGCCCATACAAGAGAGAACAAAATGGTTATTCAGGAGGACGCTTTAGATTTTTATTGTGGGCTCGCTATTCACAAAGAGCACCGTTATTGTATTAAAAAGAACCATCTGTGGCAGAAACAATGGCTTCAAATTATCTGTGAATACCCAGTGAACAAAATATAAAGCTTTTTCCTGCTCATTATGTGGGCTAAGCTAGGGGGTGGAAGATAGGAGAGGAGAGGCATAGACTTTGCTATAACTGACTTTTGTTGTTCTTGCTTGCATTCTTCTCCTTTTTAAATCGGCCCCCTTTTCACATTGTGTGTCGCCATAAACGGCTTTTCTTGTTGCAGGGCTAGCGGAGAGAAGACAGCGGAGCTCCAGACAGACCGCGGGGCTGCGCGGGGGACGCACGCCGGCCAGAGCGCACCGGCTGCCGGATCCAAAACGCGCGGACTACCGGAGTGGGATGGGTGACGGCGGTGGATGTGGATGCGGACTGCGGGGCGAGGGGTGGGTGTGTGGGGTGTGAGGGGGACATGCGGAAAGGCGCCGGCTGGCACTTTTCACAACCGGCGACTGGAGCTCTGCCCCGGACTGACTGTGAGGCTGCATCGCCGAAGGGAAACGAGTGGAAAATACGGAGGAGGTTGCGCGAAATGGCATCTTGTTTTACTTCTGCCAATCAAGACGAGAGGAAGACAACTCCCAAACTGGCAGTAAGTTGGAGTGCAGTGGAGAGGAGAAGCCCTGTGTGTGTGTGTATGTGTGTGTGTGTTTGTGTGTGTGTGTGTGCGTGTGTGTGTGTCGGTGTGTATGTTAATGTGTGTTTGAGTTGGGGTGTGTGTAAAACATGCAGTGTTGTGGAATGACACCGCATGGCATCATGAGCCTGACTGACTGGATGAGTTGTTGTTGGCCGGTGCGCTTTCCAACTCGACTCTAGACTTCATTTGTGCGGACAGCGGAATATTTACGGCCATTAAAGTAGATGTGTTTTTATTACTGCCGCTTAAACACGGACATCTATCAGTTTATAGAATATTAAAACCTTGTACTTTTATATTACAAATCAAATACACGCTTAGAGTATTTGTTTGATTACATATAACGGTGCGTTTTAGTAGGATGTCCTGTAGATTTTACATTTATTTCTCTTTTTTTTAATTTACATTTAAACATTGCATTTTATTTAATTTCACTGCATTTATTATTATTAAACGCCGGGTTATCACGTTACAACTTCTAAGTATTCCCCAGTTTAATCTAATTTTATAAAGGCACCAAATTACGTATAAATTTGTTAAATTCTTCTGTAGAATTAAAACACTCATTTTGAGTTTTGCAAATGTTGTTGCACTAAGTCGTTCTCTAACTTCCATTTCATCAGTCACCAAAATAGTGCATATTTTTTTCCCTCTTTAATTTCACATCAAAACACCGTATTTTTCGTATTACTTTTAAAGCATACTTTTAAAAAAATATATATGTATTTGTTTTGAAGATGTGAGGATTCTGTGCATCATGCGTCTCCAACCCCTGGTACGGCCCCTAGTGGCAAGGACACTCAAGAATATTTCTCCATTTCACTTGAAATCGGTGCCTTATTGCGCATATAGGCTACACATTTAATTTTATTTGATTAAAAACATCTCTCTGGCTTAATAACAAAGCCTGTATTTAGTTTAATCAACAGGAGAGGCCACGGTGCCGGAAACTATATTTCAGATAATGATTTTTATTTTTTTTTCATAAGTGTTGAAACTAGTGATCCTTTCCTGCGTGAGTCTTGTTAGAATAAATTTGATGTTGCTCTTTTTGTCGCTTATTTTTGCACTGATCCTTTCACCTAAATTTGTGCATCCACAAACACTATTTTGATATCCCAGCGTGCAGCTCTCTATATTTGTTGTATCCATCCCAACCTGGTGTATATGGGGTGGGGTGTGGGGGGGGTTTACAAGTGGTCCGAGGGAGCCGCCCCGCTAGTTTCTCCTGGTTTTTGTCAAACAACGGCTTTAATTCAGGATGATTGTGGATGCAGGGCCATTCCCGGCTGGATGGGGCCTGCTTTCAGAGAGCTGTAGGGCCCCGCTGTTCCTTTATTATCATAAGCAGATTAGAGGTAGCGGGGAACACACTCAGATGCAGATAGCAGCCGAGCGGCCCATTTCAACCTTGCATTATAATGGACCGAGCTGCATGTGTCGCCTCTCGCAGCCTATTAAGCACAAGATGAATCTTATGTAAGGTTGCCGGGGTCCGCATAATGAGAGCACGGGGGCTCCGCTCCTCCATTTATTATCAAATGACTAAAACAAAATAATAAGGCCTGATCTATTCACTTTCAATTATGATTTAATCTACAGACACGCATTTAAATTAAATTATTTCAGGTGTGTACTTGATCTATCTTTAATAATTTGCACTGTCTGGCACACATCCCTGCAGCTCCTCTTCAATTCCATCTGCTATCAATACTTTATTTATTTTCTTAATATTATTCCGAGCATTCGCAGCACTACTTCACTCCTAAAAAAAACATGCATCTTTCATTCATTCTTTCTACTTTGAGAAAAAACCTGGTCCAGTGTGTGTGGAGTTTGTGCGTGTCATCCCCTGTGTGACCAGTAGGCGGCACTGGCGTCACGCAATAAGACGCCTCTCCTTCCAATAGAGATTCATACTAGGAAAAAGCCAAACAAGTGGCACCGGCAGCAAAAACTTTAGCCGTTTGTGGGCATTAAAAGCATATGAGTGTATTATTTGGCGAATAAATGATGTGATGTCGGTCTCATCTCATAATCACGGGCTGATCCAGAACAAGTGAAGCAGGTGGAGGCCGCTTTTTATTCCCACTAATTGGCTGACACGCTTGTTCAGGCTTATATGAATGAGCTGCGCCTTTTGTGCAAACACACTTTATCTTAAAATATTCCTCACCTTTATTTCTCCTCCCCTCGTGTCCCTGGTATAGGCCGTGTCCCCCCACCGCTGCCTCCACACACTACAAAGCCCCAACAACAACAGCAGCACTGTGGCTGTGGAAGTGGAGTGGAGTTGGGTCTTTGTCCGGACAGATGTAGCGACAACATCCCAAACAAAACCGGCTTATTTGTGCTGAGATGAGCCCGTCTGCCTTCTGTGTGTTGGCATTCAACTTCACTAAACAAAAGGACTGGGGGAAACATCTTGGATTACCTTTCCTCTTTTCAACGCTAAAAACCAGCCGTGGCTTCCCCCTCTCTCCCTCACTCACACACACACACACACCCGCCATTCAATGCTTTGAGTTAACTAACAAAGTTTATTTAAGTGTTGTTATGTTATTGGGGCCTTAAGTGGAGGAATTAGTGACTTTTTGAATATGAACAACAGCAGTGTCACGGGCCATGGCGTGGCCAGAATAATAGGCTACTGTTCACCTTTTAATGTCACATCCTCATCTCTAGCATTTTATCAATTTATTAAAAACTTTACTTTAATTCCTTTATTTTCACAACCTCTCTGAACGTCTTCATTTCTTACAGTTTATTCAGTGGCATTATAATGGAAATTAATCGCCCGATTTTTGTGAATTTTGATAGTGTTTTCTTCTGAACTTATTTGAGACATAAGATGAAGTCAGTAAATTTCAACACATCCAAATTTTTCCTCAGCTTCCTCATCGTCCTCTTTTAATACATTTCACTAAAAAATGCTCAGAATGTCACCTCGTGTAAGTATTTCCTATTAAATATCTTCATAAGCCTGAAATAGTCAATATGCACTTTGCATTGGCTCATATGTTGCAGCCTCAGAGTGCGTGTGTGCGTGTGTGTCGGGGCTGAGGAGTCCCCGCCCCTTTATGCTAATTAAGGTCTCCCATTGGTGCATCAGGGGAGCAGGCCGGCTCTGATTGGCCAGGTCGAAGCCATTTATTCGCTGACAGCCCCGTCACATGAATGGTTGTCTATTAACTTGTTCAAAAACTATCTGGAGTTGTCAAGGCTCAGGCGGACAGAGGCGAAAAAGTACAGTTTGTTGATGCTTTTTAGGAGAAGCGACGGGAGAAGTTTTGTGGACACAACATAGCAGGGACCTATTGGGAGAAGACTGTCTCACACACACACACACACACTCACGGACAGGGAGAGAGAGAGAGAGTGAGAGTGTGTGGAGACGCGGCCGGTGCTTGTTGTTTTTTGTCCAGAGAAAAAAGTTGGTGAAAAAAAAAAAGCGACAGGTAACTTTTAGCAGCTGCAGCCCGACGCGCCTCTCTGTCCTGGCTGGTGGAGTTTGTCTCTGTGTTTTGATTCTGTTCGGGAGCTCACCACTCAAAGCTGTTCCTGATGTATAACATGATGGAGACTGAACTGAAGCCCCCGGCTCCCCAGACCAACACGGGGGGCACGGGCAACACTAACACGTCCGGCACTGGCACCAACCAGAAAAACAGTCCGGAGCGGGTTAAGAGACCCATGAACGCGTTCATGGTGTGGTCCAGGGGCCAGAGGAGGAAGATGGCGCAAGAAAACCCCAAAATGCACAACTCGGAGATAAGCAAGAGACTGGGCGCAGAGTGGAAACTTCTGTCGGAGAGCGAGAAGAGACCTTTCATCGACGAAGCCAAGAGGCTGCGGGCCCTGCACATGAAGGAGCATCCGGATTACAAATACCGGCCCCGGAGGAAAACCAAGACCCTCATGAAGAAGGACAAGTACACCCTGCCCGGCGGGCTCCTGGCTCCGGGAGGAAACGGGATGGGGACCGGGGTCGGTGTGGGAGTCGGGGCCGGGCTGGGCGGTGGAGTGAACCAGCGGATGGACAGCTATGCGGCGCACATGAACGGCTGGACCAACGGGGGATACGGGATGATGCAGGACCAGCTGAGCTACCAGCACCCGGGGCTCAACGCGCACAACCCGGGCCAGATGCAGTCCATGCACCGCTACGACATGAGCGCGCTGCAGTACAACACCATGACCAGCTCCCAGAGCTACATGAACGGCTCCCCGACATACTCCATGTCCTACTCCCAGCAAACCACACCGGGAATGACCGCCTTGGGCTCCATGGGGCCCTCGTCGGTGGTAAAGTCCGAGTCCAGCAGCTCTAGTCCGCCTGTCGTCACCTCGTCGTCCCACCGGGGCGCACCGGGCTGCCAAAGCGGAGATCTGAGGGACATGATCAGCATGTACCTGCCCGGGGCGGAGGTCAGCGAGCAGAGCGCCCAGACCAGGCTACACATGTCCGGGCACTACCAGAGCACCGTGCCCGGGACGACGATCAACGGCACGCTGCCCTTAACACACATGTAAGAGACACAAACGCAGAAAAGAGAGAGAGAGAAAAAAAGAACTTTTATAAGAGAAATGTGGACTACTTAACGTTGGACTATTTTTGTACAGAAAATTTCAGGGTGGGAAAAGTTGTATAGAAGTCTCCAGGAAAAGGACACACGACTCTTTTTTTCTTTCATTTTATTCTAAGGAAGCTCTAGAAACGGTAGGAGATCCCGTCTTCGCTGGTGGATGAAGTTTGGATGAAGACTAGAAAGTGGGAGTCGCAATCAAATGTTTTATTATTGCAATCACCTTTTGTACAGTATTTATCAAAGAAACATTACAATCAGATGAAATTGTTTGTTAAACTGCAAGAGGTTGAATTTTTCTTTTTTTATATATATATATATATTAAGCAACGCCAGTTCTGCAGAAAATAATTAAAGTGAAAATGAGAACTGGAATTAAGTGGGAGCGATCAGTTATGCTCCTTTTATTACTGCAAACATTGGAAAGAAAAGGGACAAAACGAAGCAGGTAATACTGTTTTTTTGGGGTTGTTTTGTTTTTTCATTTAAGGTCAAATATTACTAAACATTTTAATTTCGTAAAAAAAAATATGAAAGACGCTTTTTTTCTCTCATACAGCTTAAATATAGGTTGTTAATTTATATTTCCGTCTCCCACTTTTCATATGTTTAGAGGTATGACGCTTGTGCTCTTTATTTTCTAATTGATTTGTACAATTTCTGTATATTTACTGTGATATTTTAAGTTTTTATTTCAAAATTCATTCCCGTAGTTGTATTTTAAAAATTGTGGCCTGTACGCAGAAGCCAACCACTCCATGTATATATACCGGAACTAATACCATCCTTATAACAGTTACAATTTCAGCTGAGTATATTTTTTTTCAATATGCAGTTTGAAATGAATAAATTTTGGAAATTTGGATACTTGAAATTGTATGAGTTTTGATTTTATTTCTCATATGTGTGTAGGAAAGTCATCACATGTTGAGTTGTCATCTGTCTGTGGAACCTTGTGCGTCTTTTTTCTTTTTTTGTGATTATCATTTAATAATTTTCACATTTATCAATAGGATTCTTCAAGTTTTTAAGGGGAATTTACCGTGTCGTGGTTAATCACGTTTCTGTTTTCTAGTGTCTGCATGCGGATGGCCCCTTCGAGCCAAAGTTTGTTGCCAGTTTCCTCTAAAGGGGAAGATTTTTCCACCAAAATGCGCAAGATTCCCAGGTATAGACACGTCATTTCTCCTCTTTTATAAAATAATTCACAAACATCAGCATTGCTGTTGAGGTCCAGTTCACACCGTTAATATATCTATAATCTCATTGTGGGTTGTATATTATATTAAAGTGTTTTTAGGGCATATTTGTGGGGCCTGTTTGAGTGGAACAGACACATAAATCTAATAGATTAGCCTAATTCACGGTTATTTGTGTATCTCATGCTGACAGGAGAATTTATGTCAGTGTTGGATTTTATTTTAATGACACTTGACTGTGACAGCAGTGTATCTTCATTTTTATGAGTATTTACATCAGCTTAATCATAAAAACCCCAGGCCTTGTCTCATGCTGTAATTTCCCTATTGTTCATTGATCAAACTGGGTGTGTTTTTTATTCTATTTATTCTATTTCTTTACAATTTGGACGCATGGATCATCAGCCTTGCATGTCTAAATTGAAGGATGCTTTTTTTTTTTTTCCTTTTCTTTAAATCCTCCTCCTCTGTAGTTCTATAAGACTCTCGGCCGTTTTAATTTAATGTTTAATCAAACGAGCCCTGCTGTTTCCCGTTAACCCCCGGTTCTCACGGTTCAAGCTCTCCGGTGACTCCACCATCAACCATCAACCATGAAGCATCAAACCCCCCCTCCCCTGAAAAAGACACGGCACCGCGGGTCCAAATCCAAAATGTTCCCATGCGTCATTGTGCCAGGCAGGCCCTAACTCTTCCCCCACATAATAATAATAATAATAATAATAATAATAATAATAATAATAACAATAATAATAATAATAATAATAAAAATAATAATAATAATGAGAGCTCGTTTTGCATTTCACTGACAGTTGTAAATCTGGGGGGAGTGTGTGTGTGTGTGTCAGGCTTGGAGTGGATGTATGCGTAAAAGTGTGTGTGTGTGTGTGTGTGTGTGTGTGTGTGTGCGCGCGCGCACCGCGGTAGATTAGGGCCGTTGTGTCTTGCAGGGCCATGTGTCCCGGGGGATCGGAGCTCACATTAACCGGCAGATGAATATTTGAAGAGGCCCTTCGGTATTTATCCGTCCACTCCTCTCTCCCTCTCTCTCTCCCTCCCTCTCTCTCTCTCTCTTGTGTCTTTCTCTCTCTCTCCAGTCGGACCTTCAAGAGGTCAAGGGATCGTTGGTTTCCCCATTAATTATTGATCCCAGCAGCTGAATTGCTTGTAATAGCCGTGAACACCGGTGATAAACAAATTGTTTTTAAAAGGTCGGACGTGTAGGCGTATATGAAAGTCTTACTTCTTTTCCATGAAAAGCACCGGCTCCGTGCAGGCCCCGAGGCCCCGAGAAATGATTATTTTTCTACCCGTCTGAACGCTGCACCTTTGATGTGATGTAAAAGCTTTGCTGAATTGATGCAGAGAAACACTTGAGAAAAGATGCATTGATAATGAACTTACACTGGAATATCACACAATCTTATTTGCAACGGGTGTAAAGGCCCGGGATGCTTTTAGAAGTGAAATTTAGCCGGTATATGAATATAATGTAACAATATGCATTCGTTTTTGTGCTTGAAGAAGAGGCTTCATCATTGTGTGTAAAGCCAGAGCGGTATGTGTGTGTGTGTGTGTGTGTGTGTGTGTTCGCTGGGGTTTCTTTCCAAACCTAAAAAGCAGTCTTTGTAAGTGAATCCTTTTTTTTTTCATGTGAGGAAAAGGCCAAGTAAACTGGGACACGGTAAATGTTCGCTCTGAAAACACTGATATCGTCCTATCGCGCTAGAAAAATATTAGCCCGCATTTAGCCCTGAGCTTTCCAAAATGTGATTGAATCTGAGTGGCCTTAAACTCACAGGCGCTACTGTTCAAACACTGGAGGGAAAGGCGGTGATGCAGGGAATCCAGAGGAGAAACTGGAGATAATGCATGAAGAAAGAGGACACAGACACTTTGAAATCATCTCATTAATTGGGAATAATAATAATTTAAAAAGTGGTGCGTTCAGGGCGTTTGTAAAAGTCATGTAAATTAGAAGAGAGGACGGTAAATAGGAGTTAAAGCCGAGATTCAGTTCAGATTCAGCACCTGTGTTTTGTGTGACACATAGGAGGTCCGTGAAGGTGTTTCATCCATCCATCCATCCATCCATCCATCCATCCGCCCTTCTGTTGCTCGCGTGCAGAGTCTGGCTGTAGGATATTTGGACTGCAACAGGTGGTAAGCGCGCGCCTCTGCTTTTTTTTGCCCACGGTTAAAAAACCTCCCAGATGTTATCTATGATAACCTGGTGTGTGTGTGTGTGTGTGTGTGTGTGTGTGTGTGTGTTCGTGTGCGCGCGCGCGCGTGTAGGGCTCGGCCGTTCGGTCTTTTTTATCACAGCATCCGAGTGCTGCAAACATCCCATTTTGATATTATTTCAGGCGATCACGTGTATTTATTTCTCAAACCTGCACCCGTTTTACAATCTAACCAACGAAAAGACGCGTTTAATAAGAATAAACATATAGAAAAAAATACATAAATAGGCTAAAACACTTAACATGTTATAATAATAATAATAATAATAATAATAATAACACCAGTGGACAGAGTTAGGTGTGTCCATACACACCAGATGCTTTGTAAATCCTCTGTTTGCTGTTCAGATTATATGATTTTTAAAATTAGGTCAAATGACCCCACTGACAAAACACACACACACACACACACACACGTAAACAAAACGAGCTTAGTGACCAGTAATCCCACGACAGCCACTTTCCTTTTTCACCACGATGTGGATAATAAGGAGGAGTGGGGTGGGTGGGGGCTGACGTCACGTACACGCGATCCACGGGTCCTTATATGTGTGCGTTTCCGCCGTTAGTTTGGGTTAATGTTCTGGTGCAGCACTGGCATCCAAAGTCCATATAAAAAACTATCAAAGCTTAAAAATATCCAAAAGTAGAATATATGTTATCATACTGTTTTTGGAAATAATTAATTCTTAATTTTCATTCTGTTTAGGTTTTTAGTTTTATTATAGACGCCATCATTAGTCCATATCCTCACCGTAATTTTCCTCCTTATAAATAAAAGACAATCATTCATATTTTCTGAAGCAATTTGTGTGACGCTGAGTTAAGAAACAAAAATACTGCAGGGTGTTTTTGAGTATTTTTTCCACTAATTTTGTGCGTAATTTATGATCTCAAATTGGAGCGTTAAAATCCATTAAATACACACTCATTAAAGTGACTTCCTCGACTGGTTTGAAATAAATAGAAAATGTATTGTGATGTTTTCTGCAGCCCAGAAGTTTTTTTTAAGGCTGCCAGACGTCCCTGCCTTCATCACTGGGAAAGACTGCAAGAATAGTTGAATAGAAAAACTGTCAGAGCAGAGAGCTGTCGTGTGTGTGTGTGTGTGTGTGTGTGTGTGTGTGTGTGTGTGTGTGAGTGTGTGAGTGTGTGTTCGTGTACGTGGAGCGTAGACGGACTGAATGGCAGCCAGTAGCCTGCTGATCTAGCGCAGGTGCAGGGAAGGGAAGCGGGCGGTGTGTGAGTGGAGGGGGTTCTCTCACACACACATACACACACATACACACACGCAGGCGCACACACACACATACTCGGTTCCATTGAATAGGACCACACACTGACACAGACCAGCATGCCATCAGCCTCGCGCTGCTCTCGGCCTGCATTCTCAGAGGCTCGAGGCCTCTCCGACACCCCCCC
>JAPQRQ010000019.1:34189375-34199945 GCA_037367365.1 Apogon talboti | reverse complement strand
AGAGGAGAGGAAAGGAAAGGAAAGGAAAGGAAAGGAAAGGAAAGGAAAGGAAAGGAAAGGAAAGGAAAGGAAAGGAAGATCAAATGTAAAATTTATTGTTGCTTTAAAACATTTATTCCTACAATGTATGGCCTTCCAAACTCAAAGTGTATTTTCTTTTAATGGCCCAGAGGCATGAAAGACAATGTGAAGCAACAGCTAGAAAGTGTCAAAAAAGCCAAGGTCCTTCTCTTTTTGAAGTGTGCTCTGTGATAAATGCACCTGCATTATTAAATGCTGGGTATTAGTGGGTAGACAGGGGGTAGAGCCACACAGAGGAGCGGCGGTGAAAAGAAAAATGTTCCTTGACCTTTTTATCCTGCAGCAAAAAGATGAATCCAACAGTTTTGAACTTTGCGAGCATTGTTTCCAGGCTTTAACTTCAACAGCAGCATCTGTGTTAAAAGCTTCATCTATAACAGACAAGTAGGTAGGTAAATAAATACATATATAGGTGCTTCAGAGTAAAGAAAATGAGGCATGTGCTTGTAAAAAATTAAAATCCGTAAAACCAGGTAAAGCATTAATTTGCAGTAACATCTGATTAATCAGTAAATCTCTTAAAATCGCATGTTCATGAATAATTTGTTGAACAATAATGTGAGGTTTGCTTTGTTCTGATGGCGGTCGGTCCAGTTCACGTCGAGTTGAACCAGGATAAGCCTCTTTGTGTGTACCTGTGTTCCCTTCTGTTTAGTCTCAGGGCAGAGCCGCCCTCACTCTGGACAAATACCTTCCCGAAAACTTCCGCCCCTCCCCAAAACCACTTCTATCACCGGCCCAGACAATACACAGTCACAAAGGGCTGGTAAAAGGACAGGCCTACACACAAGCAAACGCACAAATAAGTCTGAGTCGCATGTGTGTGTCGTCGCGTCGGGAACATTATCACCTCAAACGTACTTTCTCCTAGTTTTTCTCCCTTTATCGACTTCCTGTTTTAGGTGAAGTCACGGTTTATTTTAGATCTTCCCGATGATGTTGGAGGCCCCCCACGTACGTCACCTGATTATCTGGCAGCTGCACCTTTGTCTTTGACTCTTTAACCCCCTCAGATCTTCAGACGCAAACACCTTCCAGTCTTAGAGATGAATAAAGGTCTCCATCTTTACCCTCCTGCACATTTTATTGTTATAACTGATATTTATCATCTTTGAGCTCGTACTGTTAGAGCAACATATGGTAGGGTTAGAGATGCCAACAATAAAGGGATGTGTAAGTTCTTAATAAGTTGTTTTTAATTTTTGTTTTATTAATGTTTTCTTTGCAAATGGATATGTCCAAGGTTAGGATGCGAATAAAAAGGCTTTTGACTTTGCTAAGTTATAAAGTCTGACAAGTAAATAAACTATAAACATTGAAAGAACTTCAGATGGATTTGTTTATGTACATCTGAAGGTTGAACGCAGAGATTCAACAGATTCTAGACTTTTATTTGACCCGGGGGGGGGGGGCAAATAAAGGAATGTGCAGTCGAGGCTAAAAGTTTTGGCAGTTACACAAATTTTGTTTTTGCAAACTTCTGCCATTACAGTTCTTTTTCACCTAAACCTAAATCTAAGCCTAAACGCAACCAGAAATGGCACCCTAACCCTAAGCCTCGGTGCGTGTCATGTGATGCAGCGTTCACATACACCTAAAAATCTTAAAATCTATTCATATCACATGCCAATTTAAACTGGCATGTATATTAATGCTAATTCATAATACCACATTGACATTTATGCAACAAGTTGTGTCAACTTTTTAAACCAGACGACTTCTCCAACTTTATTTTTAATTTAATATTGGATTACTAATCAAACTATACTATGTCACTGGAGAATAAAAGTTTGTTTTGCAGGTTTAATCCTTCATGTATTTTACAGGAAGAACCACCATGTATAAAACTACTGGTGTTAAGATTTTTACTGATGTTAAACTATTAAAAGACAAAAAAAGTGTAAAGTACAAGTTTTTACAGATGAGTAAAGCGTTCAGAAATCAGCATCCGTGGAGCAGACAATGTCTTTAACTAACGAATGCACCTGAAGTGACAAACAGGTTTGAGGTCAAAGGTCAGCTGGTAGTTGTCAGTGCGGGATGGATGTTAGTGTAAAGCCTCATCTGTCACTGGACTCATTGTCAACACACTGGACTGGGCTGAATCCACACGGTCTGGTCTGTAATGAGTATATGCACATGTGTGTGAGCATACGTGTGTGTTAGCAGTTAGCAGTGGGTGTGGGAGGCGTCTGTCATTATCTTGCATATAGTGAAGTCGTGAAAGCAGGTACATTCAATAGTTTTTCTTTATTATGTTTAAATCTGCAAAAGGGAAAGTTAATTGCTATCAATATAGTGAATTTATTTATCACTATTTAGTAGGTTTTTTTTTTTTTCATTTTAACCAACATTCTTTTTGATTATTTTCACACATAACAAGAAAGCACAATTACATGTGTTGAAGAAGCAAGTCAAAATAATCCCATCCCCACCCCTATTTGTTTCATTTCTTGGTTGGGATCAGGTTAGTATATTGTATTCTATTTCATTTAGGATAAATCAATTAATTAGTTAATTAAAAAAGGACATTTGTGTTGAATTGAACACCACAGAGGGCTACTGTTTACATGTTATACTTCCATCATACGGGTCATGCCTATTCTTGCCATGTACGCAGTGAAAGGGTCCCAGATCTGATACAAATCATATTGTTCATGTTTTTTTCTCTAAAGGGACAGTTGTAGACAGCTCAGATCGATCTACTCTTGGTCTTTTGATGTTTCTCCGTGAGAGGGCTATTTCTCTGTTTGCCAGTAATATGCCTAAATCTACAAATATTTGTTGTTTTTTATCTTTGAGTTACCAAGTTATAAACCCAACATAAACAGCTGTGGTAATATTTGGTGTTTTACTTTTTCTTACTTTTGCTAATTCTAATCAATTTCACTGACATTAATGGCCTCAGTGGATTACATTCAGTACAACATGAGCTCAGGAAATATGAAACTTTCCAAATAGATATGCTAATAAATAATGAGAAGATTTTGGTGTGAAGTAAATGCTACCAAAAAAAAACTGTTTATTTCATTATTACATAGTCAAAATTTACATCATGCGATAAAAACAGTGCTACTTCCTGACGCTTCACTCCTGATATTAAAGTCCCAAACGGCTCCTCCATTCACAGATTCAAGTTTCTCACACAGGTTATTTCTGTGCTTCCTGACAGAACCAGCAGTACAAGTACAGTGGAAGTCTGCGGCGCACAGTGTCATTAATTGCTTTTTTAATTGTTTGTTTCAGACTAGTAAACCTCATAACTTCCTTTGATGCAAACCTCAAACCTGCAGGGTGACTATATTCATGGCACTATTTTCTCACACTGAACTTCTGACGCGCTGAAAACACCCAGAGTTTCACTCCTGATATCTGCACATTGTAGATAAAAGCAGCTCAGGGGCGGGATGTTTGGAGAATAATCTAAATCAAATCAAATTTTATTTATATAGCGCCAAATCATAACAGAAGTTATCTCATGGCACGTTACATATAGACCTGGTAGTAATAATCTCACTTTTCCAACACCGTCTCATCATTATAACTGTAGACTGACCTGTAGTTGACCTTTTTCAGAGTTACACTTCCTCTAATGCAGTGACTATTGCGATATTTTCTCTTGATAACTCTAAATAACTACAACAATCGCTCAAAAATGTAAAAGATATTACCATTTTTCTAATACACTGCAGCTCTGACCTACATAACATTACACTTGTTTATTCTTTTTTTTTTTTTTAGTGTCAGGTTTTGATGTTGAGATTTGTTAACTTGCTGCCAACTGCAGCTTCCTGTTTTGCTTCCGAGAGCGTAAACATGAAGCGGTTCATCAACTGTGATGAACCCATTTAATATTTTAATGTCATTGTTACACCAGAGGGAACTGTCAGACTCAGGGCGGGTCAGGATTGGGCGTAGAGCGACAGGATTAAAGACTAAAATTAGGCTGAGGGCAGTGGAAAGTCTCAGGTAGATGTGAAACCCTCTGAAAAACAATTATCATTTCCTGTCTGGGTTCAGCGTAATATCACTGTGGATGAGTTGACTTGAATGGAATGCACAGTTAGCATAAAGTTTTAATGCCAGATTTGAACGGTATGCGCTGCTCACTGAAAGGATTAATAAAAGACTTAACTTCAATGGATGGATGACTTAGAAGAGAGGAAGAGAGTGACTCCTCTGAAGGATTCCTCCGAGGGCAAGCGGCGCTCACACGAAAACACCCAGCGCGCACACGTGTACACTCGATTTCAACCGCACACACATACACACACACACAAAGAATGCGCACACACTCTTACTTCCTCCAGTTGTTGTGTGTGTTTTGTCAGTCTAATCTCTGGTCTAATCCTCACGCTGCTGCCAGACAGACAGGCCCACCCAGGTGAAACTCACTTAAGTGTAAGTGTGTTGTGCGTGTTATAGAGATGCAGCTGGTGGACGTCGCAGGTCATGTGACTCAGGTGACACATAATGGGGGGGTTGCATGACATGGGAACACGCGTACACAAACACAGGTAACACAGAGGAAACTGAAATGATTAAAGTTGTATCCACTCACCCACACACTAACACTAATAAATGCAGCTGCGGTGATAGTACATGCATATTAAAGATGTTCTCCATTTATTCTTTATATTACCCAAATAGATGTGACCTACAGTGAAAGAACAGTTAATAACATTTTCAACATATCTGGAATTTTACTCATCCTCGCTGCCAAACATTGTTTTTGTGATTTCTTTCCTGATTCCTGTGAAAAATAACTTTACTGATCAACTAAAGAATTTAATTAAACTCTAACCTTTGTAAATAGTTTTGCTGGTTGTAAAGTTTTTCGCTTGTTAGAAAAATTTGCAAGAATTACAGAAAATAGAAGCACAAATGAGCTGAAATGCTATAAACCACGGGTGTCAAACATAAGCAGACTGTAGTATCTGTCCAATGTGTGTGTTACCCTTTTAACAGTTCTTTTAGCTATGTGAA
Organism: Apogon talboti; assembly: GCA_037367365.1. Lineage (NCBI taxonomy): Eukaryota > Metazoa > Chordata > Actinopteri > Kurtiformes > Apogonidae > Apogon > Apogon talboti. The sequence continues at coordinate 34,194,878 of JAPQRQ010000019.1, read as the reverse complement.
AAAAGCTCCAACTACACCCTGAAAATGTCACGTTTTGACTAAGACACTTCTTTTGATGGGCTATTTTGTGATGTTAGATTTGTTTGTTTTAAAACCACAACATGCTTCCTCATACATACATTTCACCAGAACAACCCCTCTCCTGACCCAATCTTACAACAACCAGTCAAACAACCCAAATAACTTTCACCCCTATTCCAGGACGGTGGTGAAGAATACCAGACCGATTGTATCTACGGAACTGGCACTGGTTAAAGTTAAAGTCTGGCCATGTGAGACTAAGCCATGACCAAATATAGCACTACTTTTTCTCATCTTTTGTTTAAGACAGAACAAAATCACACAGTATCTGGTTCAAGACGGGATTTATTTGGTAAAATACATCCGCAATGAATCATATACTTTAATTATAGATCGTTCTGTTGTCTTATACATAAGTATGAACATTCTTATTTCTGTGTATAGTTTGGGGAATTGTTGGAAGTGCATCTTACATGACATTTGGAAGTGTGATAGGCCTTTTTGGGAGAAGGTGATGTGACATAGAGAAGAATGTACTGTTGTCCTATGGTTTGGTCTCCACATGAAGGTGGAAGAAGTCCCTCCTGTAACCCATGATGCTGATGTCATTCTACAAATCAGTTTTGTGACATACTGTATCATACAGTATTTGGGTGAATAGTTAAAGTGTACCTGTCCTGGTCATGCTTATGACATTAATTCTGCTTCATGTATTACTTATAAGCAAGAGAGGCACAAATTCAGTAAAAAAAAATCACCACAAATGCATCACACTGGACCTTGTTATTACATGTATTACACGTGGGGTACAACTTATGGGGAGCAGCCATTGTTGGATGTAAGTGAAGTATCTGCCGTTGTTTCCAGGTGGAGTGAGAGTACACCAGCAGTAGTCAGTGAGCGTGATTGAGTTGAAAGTACGTGTTCGCACTTGTTGTTTGTGCAGTCGTAAGCTTTGCTCTCTGTCGTTGTCCTAGAGATGCGACCCAGCGCTGGACGCTTTAGACTGGTGTCTAGTGCACGGGGTCAGTGACCAGTCCATTGCAGCCCAGGAAATCAGACAATACAAGCACGTGAAGGAGGTAACATGTCACTGACCATGTCTGACTGACGGAGCAGTGACTTACTACTCACTTGTACTTGATGACGGGCTATAAGGAAAGTCACCTGATGGAACCTATAGTATTATATGGGATCTTTTGAAATAGATAGAAATGAAAATTACACTAGACTACACTACACACCAGTCCACACTACAGGTACCCTTTAGGTGAGTGTTAGAGACAGGATGGTGGAGCCAGTTTTCTGCCACAACCAAGGCTTCATTACCTTCCAATAGTACGGTTTTTCCAAGGGTGGTGTCTCGTCTTGGTCTCAAGTGCATTTTCACTCAGCCTTGTCTGATTCTTGGACAAAGAGGACGCTCTTTATTTCAAGAACAATCGAGATCGCAGCTGTAAGGATATCACTACTTTTCATGTGCATTTTCTGATTCATCGATATCATCACTGTAGTGTGAAAATAACCTTTCCAACATGTATTTTAGGCATAAAACTCTGGCTTTCACATAAATCATCAATTATAGCTGTGTATTCTATCTGGGTTTGGTCTCGTATCTGTGTCTGTCCATGATGTGGCTTTGGTTTTAGATTTACAACACTATCTTGTACTAAGGTGGCTATGTTTTCTTTCTTGGTGGTTTGTTTGTTTGTCATCTGCAGGAAGGACAAAGCCCATTTTATTTCAGATGCAGTAGAAGGATCTAAAAATACTTTCCCACTTTTTTCCAATATAAGACAACCTTGGATAGAACTGAGTGTCCTTCTAATTTTACCATTTCAGAAATTATGGTATTGATTCTTGTTTCTGTTGATTTATTTATTTTTCTGTGACAATATATGTAACATAAAAGTGTTCCAAATGACTAATATATTGTGTTTAAATCAAGCCAGAGAAATTTTTATTTTAACATTGCATAAATGTTCATTTCACTCTATGATGGGACTTGAAGTAAAAAAAAAAAAAAAAAAAGAAAGAGAGAGATTACTTAAAATGCTGTCTATTCAAAGGGAAGGGAATCCAAATCTAATTAAATGCGGGCAGACTATCACAGCGAAGGTCAATTTTTAATTTGTATTTGTAGATAGGATTTCAAAAGAAAGGCCTTCAGGCTCCAAATGTTTTAAACAGAAAATCTGAAATCTCTCATGGACTTATTAGAACGACAGAGGTGAAAGAACCTTTACTTATGTATGAGATGAAAATGTTGCCGCTCATTGAACAAAGTAACAGAAGGGACTGATGACCGGACACGAGGATGAGAGGCTTGTCAACAATTCACCTTTGTGTTGCAGACTCTTCTGTATTTAAGGGGTTATAGGTAGTATTTATACTTTCACATATTTAGAAATGACCTAAAAGTATCATTAGTGTTGAGAATAAAGAGCTATGAGGTTCTGACAAAGATGGCAATGTGTTGGATTATAGAGATATGAACTGAATATAATCATGCCGACGTTCTGGCGGTTTTATGTGACCACAGGGCCTTCGACCAAATTGTCAGAAAGTGTCCAGATGGGATGAGAACCATTAAGAAACAACTTTTGGAGTCAAATAAAGTGACAAAGTGATAAAAGATAGAAACACTGTTGTTTTCACCACTGGACACAACTGTAAATGAAAAGAATGGAGATTAAGGGCTCGTTTATGCTCTACGTTATAGACGCAGACAGATACGGACGGAGTGTTCTGTCTGTCCTCTGCGTACATTCCATATGTAATTCTGTCCATTTTTCGGGAGCTTGCACATGTGCACTGTCTCTCAACACTGCCTCCACCAGGACCATGGAGGCAGTGTTGAGAGACAGTGCAAAGAGCGACTGTGTGAATTAGTGAAAAACTACCAATATATTTGTGCCAACTACCCTTCTCAACATCAACATTAGTATAAACATTAGTAATACCTCCTCTGTTGTTGTCATGTTTGTTATTACTGACTTTCTTCTTCTTTTCAAAAAACTGTGGCAGTTTTCTGTCTAAAAAAGAGCTAAGCTAACAGAGCTAAGCTAACAGCTAAATGTAAACTATCTGTCGACACAACATATGAAGATTATAAGACACGGTCTTATTTGGACAGCTATAAGTTTTAGTTTGAAGGAGAAAACCTGATGAGACCATAATACAGATGTGTGTAAACTATGAGGTCTACTGAACACTTTATTCAGTGAGTGATACAGTCTGTGGATACATAGTGTTGATTCGTCAGTGGTTTTTGTACTCCTAAGTGTGTTCTGGTACATGACCTCCCCCTACTGTTTAGATTTGGAATATCAATACTACATAGAACCCCTTTAGGACACTGAGCTACATGAACTACACATCTGGAACACACAAAGACTGATTACACTGTGTCATGTGGTTATCTAGTGCTTCACTCCTCCAACTCTAAAAAATAATATTACACCGACAGTGTAAAGAGCAACTTTGAAGATTTTTCTTTAAATTTAATCCATGTTCTAACCAGCTGACATTGGAAGCTGAGTTGCAGTTCATATTCGACTGAGACATGCTCTAACTATTCTATATACCACATATGACAAACAGCTAATCCTTATTTATGCCTTGCCAAGCCTGTCACATATTAAGCTGCAGTTGCATTATGGCCAGTGGCAGGTAAAGTACAGTAAGCCTGACTGGATTTGGCAGCAGCCTGAGACACAGACGGTAAAGAGTTTCCCCCAAAATAAAAGAGATCCCCTGTTTGAAAGCCGACACCTTCTCCTGCAAAATGATTGTTGGTGTGCAAGTTTAACTCATTAAAGAGTGACAGGACGCCATCGGTTATCTGCAGTTCTTTACTTCAGTGATGATGGCGATTATGTTATTATCTATCATAAAGTTGTGATTGCTCAAGTCAAGTCATGTCATGTGATGAAGAAACCTGATGTACAATTTAAACACACCTAACATTATTATTTTTGTGAAATTCTTAACATTTTTTCAATGTTATGTAGAAAATCAAGGTCAATGAGGGTACCATATTTGGTTCCTTACCCATAAGTTCCAAAAAAAAAAAAATCCAAGAAGTATATATGAAAAATACAGTGTCTTCACTGTAACTGTTGCTACCACTGTCTTGTTATGTATATGTAAATTACCAAAAATAGTCACTTGTCTGATAAAGGCTTCAGAGTCCCAATATGCATTATGGGTTAAAGATGCCTTTGCAGTAAAGCACATGGTGACAGATACTGATGTGTTCACAGATGAAGCTCCATCCCATCTTTAACTTCTACAACACCCTCGAAAGCAATGGCTCTAAGTTTGATTGTTTAATACTTAATGGTGGAAATAATATGTTGGAGAGACTTAAGCTGAGTTTATTTGGTAGTAGTTCATTTCAGGCATTCATAGTGCATTACGTTTGTGCTAATGATGTTAACAATCTATTCTAATATGTGTGAATGTCTTAATAGCATATCAATAGCGTTTCACACCTTATGAATGATCATATTAGGATATTAATGATGCAACATATTTATGCTCTTACATGTAATGATGCATTTCTGTTAGCTGTTCTTTCTCTTTGTTTTATATAGCTTCACTCATAAGTTTTTACCTGTCACATGCACTACGTTCACACAGCAGGTCTTAATGCACAATTCAGATTTATTGGTAAAATCAGATTTTTTGTGTGCTCGTTCATATTCCACATTAAATGCAACTTCTATCAGTTTTGAGTATGAACTGAATGTGACCCTGAAGTGAAGAGGTCCTGACGTAACACGTGACCACGCAGGTACGCACTGTGTTTACAGAAGTGTTTTTCCTGCCGCTCCTCCTCCTGGGATGCAGAATTGTGACGTTTGTTGCATTTCAATGACGTGAAGGTCGGATAAATGCGACCTGGACATTCAGACTGAAGTGGTATCGCATAATATAAGATATGTATCGGATTTAGGACCGCATATGAAAGCGGCCTGGGTCAGATTAGTGCTGTTCAAACTGTCTTGAACAGATTGGATACAAGTCACACATGGACAAAAAAAAAAAATCGGATTTGGGCCGTTCATATAGCGAGAACAGTACACTCTTTATGGTTTTTACATTTTGCTAAAAATTCCCCCAAAGAACTCACTTTACAATGCAGAATCTGAGTAAACACACTGAAATGGTGAATAGACTCAGCTTAATGATCCTAAAAAAGGTTTGAACTGCATCACATTCACCCATTTGCAAACACAAACACTCACACCAAAGACAAACAGTTACTTAACATTCGCGATCTTGCTCAAGGACACTTCGGCACGAGGTCAAAGGTCAGGGACTGAACCACCTGTCCGACCTGCTCTACCAACTGAGTCAGAACCTCGTAAAATAAAAGACACAGGTAGTACACTGTCTTGTGTGAAAGTACATTACTGGATGTGTTGAAAATGCCCCCCCCCACCCCCCCACCTCCATTTTAAAAGAGAAGTTTCTT
>JAPQRQ010000019.1:34130037-34145408 GCA_037367365.1 Apogon talboti | reverse complement strand
TTATGGGGGTACTCCACTGTAAATAGTTTGAGAAACATTGACACATGAATATATATATATATATATATATATATATATATACAAACAAACTGACAACATTTGACTCACTGTACATATGTATGGAATAAATACAAATAATAAGCACCACTTAACCGCATCAGAATAAATGGTGAAACTAAGATTAGCTTGTGCATTCCTGCAGTTTTCACCAACCAGTCAAATCACATCATTACTAACATCTGAATATCTTTGTCTCAATGCTTTTAGAAAATCAACTTAAGAATCAACATTTTTACATCCATCTGAGTTTCCACAAACCACTGGGTTCAGGAATTTTACCCAAACATTGTATCACAGATCTATTTCTCCATACATGATGATGGATTTTGTGCTTTATGATACATTTGGTGTACGTCACCGCTGCTCTTATGACATCGGTACACACACCTTTGCACTGTTTATCCACCCAGTGTGGAAACTTTACTTTTTAGTCGTTCACACACTCTAGTATTTCCTAACGACTTAGTCAACACTTAAGCTATCTACATGCATGCCATGGAGTTCAGATGTGTACACCCTGGTCCATGTGCATGTCTTGCTGTGCCCTGGTGAGCCAGCTAATCCTTCACTTTGCCTCAGACATGTGTGGAATTTTCCCTGTTCCCCTCCTTCTCTCCTCATGTTCCTCCACTACGTCTGTGAAAAATACTCCATGTTTGACCGTTGTTACATAAAGGCATCTTTGACTGAAAATGTGAGGTTGGAAACTGTCAGCTCCATCTTTTCTTTTAACCCTTTAATAGATGTTTACTGAAATAAAGGTGATTTTATATTTAATGTTGCTGTGTTTATTTCAAGTCAAACTCATCTTTTTGTCTTCTAAAACTCACAGACGTGTCACCTGGCTTTGTTGTTCCACTTTGCTTTGGGATGTGTTTAATCATCCTTTAGTTATACAGAGTAAAAGGTTCCTGCCCTGATTCACAGTCGTTGTTCTCATCATCATTGTTTCCAGCAGCAGTCGGATGTTTTCAGTGACTCAACTCATGAACCCAGTCAACATAGTGAAGAATTATCAGGGGGCTCGTTCTTTATCCAAATAAAAATTACAGACTTTTTCAAAACTACTATTTTTCCCCCCAAGACTTTCTGTACGTTTATACTTGCGTGCCTACTTTTTTGGTTAAGATTGTACCTGTTGTGTGTAGTAGAAAAGTTCATTTTAATAAATGTATGAATGAATGAATGTATAAATTCACAGTAAATTAAGTTTTACTGACAGAAATGATTTCATGAAAATCACATAATTTCAAAATTTGTCTATGAGAGAAACTTTTCCCATACTTTATTAAGACTTACACACAAAATTCCAGACTTTTCAAGGTCTGGAAAACAGTGTTTCAAAATTCCAGACTTAAGACTTCCAAGACTTGCACATATACACCGTGATTATGGATCAAACTACTTCAGCAAAAGTTTACGGAGAATGAAAATGAGGCCAACACAAAGGATTATTTCTGTGATCTCTGCTTAGTTTAAATGGATTCTATTAAATATGATTACAGAAAGACCAGCTCGCGCTCCTTCTCCACCAGAGGAACATCCCACGTCCCAAGAACCAGTTTCTGTCACTGTGGATCTGAGGGCCCCACCTTCAGCTGCCACTCAGACCACAGAGTACCGGACCCTTTCTACCGTTCCTACAGGTTTTGGGACTGACTCATGTGACCCGTTCAAGTTGAGCCTGATTGGATGCCGTGGCTGAGGGCCCCTCCCCCTATACCTAGCTCCAGAGCAGGCCTGGGTGACACTATTCTGAGTGAGATTTCGGGGTGCATTGGTTGTTGCTTCATAAGAGTCAGGTGATTTGCTCTTGGTACTATGGTCATGAGTTAGATATGAAGTCCCTCCTGACGGCGGCCGGAGTCATCCTTAGAGGGAGAGGAATTCAACCATCCATGTGCAATGTGCAATACAATAACACTACAACGTTCAGCTATGCTATCTACTACTACAACATAAAGTACAATTACCGTAATAAAATGAGCAGTACTACATGTGATATGCAATAATCTGTTTACATTCAGTCGTTTCTCCTCCTCTTCTATATTAATTTATTTATTATTATCTGCACTTTGCTCTGTTGTTTTCTATTTTCTATCTTAAATATGTGTTTTTAAATGTTCATTCACTATCGATCCTGTGGATTGTAGTTTCGTTCATCATCGTACCAAAAAAAACAAAACAAAAAGGAGCTGGTTAATGTGGTTGTGGCATCTGTTTAGGATGTCTCATGGACACCTCCCTAGAGAGGTGTTTGAGGCACGTCCAACTGGAAGATCCACAACACAGGAATAAGCAGAAGACGGTGCATGAATGGATGAATCATAAAGACGTTATGCCTTTAAATAAATAAATGCTTCCAGTAATTTGACATTTCTAATGATCCCGTCTTTCTAGACTGCTTGTCATTTGTCTCTGCTGCACTCCTTTTTTTTTTTACTTTGCCTATGTATTTTACTTCTGATTTTATAGTAAAGCACTTTGTGAATTCTTTCTGCGATAAGTGCTATACAAATAAACTTTATTATTATTATTTCCAGTCTCCTGGTCGCCCCTTGTACAAATATAGGCAAACTTTTAGACTGTCACTGAGGCTGAAGTAAAAAGTGAAACTGGAGAGAGAACAGGAGGGACAAGGCAAAGGCCTGGTTTTATTGGACTATAAAGGCCATATGACACAACCTGCTAATAAGAGGGCCACGTTTTTCTAAAAGAAGTGGAATTAAGGAGCTGTTTACTTAGTTGCAATAGGAAAAAAATATGCATTGAAAAAAACACATTGTGTTGAATCAAATCATGTTGAATCACTATATTACAATAGGAATTAATCACTGTTACAAACATAAGTATCACACACTGTGTGTGGACACCAAAACCACCTGATGATCATATGGATTTCTTAGATTTCAAATAAAGTACAACTAAAACAGGTACTACCACCCTTATTTTACTTATAATGTAAGTCTATGATCCCATTGACACTGTGGCTAAATGTTACTGGACTATTGTGGACATCTTTTAGTCCAGTTTGCAGCCAATGTCTATGTTCATAACCGTCCTTCCTGCTAAATGTCACATTTGGACGCACAGGGCTGAAGTTTATCTCATTTGGATTTAATTTGTCAGATACACAGGTGAAGTGATTCGAGCAACTGTTTGGATGGAAGATTCCAACTTGAGATTACGTCCGCAGAACTTTACTGTACCTGTGACTGAGCAAAAACGTGTGGTCCATGGTCCGTTTTGATTGTGTGTGTGTGTTACGTCCAGTGTGAAAGCGGATGTGTCGTCCCTTCTTCTGATGCTCAGGTCTGTGTGTGTGTGCAAGCATGCGTGTCGTCTGATTATGTCTGTCCTGTCTGTGTGTGTGTCTGTATGTGGGCGTGGGTGTGTCTGTTTGTGTGTGTGTGTGTGTGTGTGTGTGTGTGTGTGTGTGTGTGTGTGTGTGTGCCCTCAGTACTGTTACTTTGAGGTGTTGACAGAGGAGGAAGGTAACAGTTGTGAAGTTTTCCAGATGACTGCTTAAACTGATGGTTTACACTGATATAATACTATAATGACCAGAATGAATGTGTTGTGTTATCTGTAGTTATGAAAAAGGTCACAGAGCTCCTCCATGCTGGCGTGACTGTCAAATACCCCACAGTGGAATCCAACCAAAAATGTCAGTATTCATTGTGTTACTTCAAACACCTTGTATGTTGATATAATAGGCCTGTATTTTAGATTTCTGTATTTTACTGTTCTGTGAAAGCCTCTCACCAACTTATGCATAGACATAATAAAGTATTTGTGCAAATAATCTCAAATAAAGTTAAAATATCAATAATTTCCTCTTTGTGGAAAATGTAAAACACGTAAGCTGTGTCATGTAGTGCAATCTAAATTTTTCTAATAAGTGACTGAAGAGTAAAGATCAAATATCTCCATTTCTTCTCACAACTGTGAATATTACACTGACTTTACACATTTTGATCAAATATTGTTCTTCATTTTGATAAATCCAGTACTATTGCCAAGCTCATGAATTTATGATATTTGCTGTCACTTGCTAGAAAATTTTGCATGTGTTTTCAAAGGTCAGAAATCCCCATGTATATGTATATTTAAATAAATTAAAGTAGGTATTCTTATATCATGCCCTGTATTAACACACTAATGTAAAATGAATATGTTCTACAACAAGTGGGGTCGAGTGGTGGATAAATTTGGTCCATTTATTGCTTTCTGAGAATATAAAAGATGAGAATATAAAAGTCCACTATATTATCACCTGAAAAAAAAACACTAATACGTTTTCTTCTTGAAATAATAACTTGCAGGTCTACGTTTCATCCTCATCTGCTGTTGCCTCGGCGACAGCTACAGTCACACCGAAGACAATAGTTTATGTTGGGTTGCTATGGCGACCAGCGGCGCTGATCGAAGACTGTACACACAGTGGAAACGCATCATATTAGTGCCAAAATCAGTCCTGGTTGAGTAAAGCTGAGGTTGATGTCGTCATTGGAAAAGTGGCATAACTGGAGGCTGTAAAAGCTCTTTCAGCAGGTTTTGGAAAAGACTGAGGTTAGGTTTTAGATGTCACTGAAAACACTGCAAGTTATTACATCTTTGCAGATCTTCAATGTCTCAGAGTATCTGGGGTATTTCTCTAAACCATGTGTTTTAGTGCATCAGAAAAATCATGAAATACTAACACAGGGTTCCTTTTCCAGGGTTCCTACAGGTTCCTACAAGTTAAATGTAAGACCTTTTAAGACCTTTTTAAGAGTACTTAGAACAGAATTTAATGCCCATTTCAAAACCAAACATAAGGATGAAAGGCCCGTTGTTCACTTTTGAAACCACCTCTGTCTTGACGTACACTGCTAATCCAAATTTTGCTATGTAAGCTGTTTGGTCAGCACCACATCTAAACCTGTTAGTCATATCTGAATCATGGAACATGCATTTGAACAGCTCAGCGATTCCATGGTTGGTATTGTAGGGTTAGAGTCCACAGAACCTCTGCCTTTAGGGTCGGGTTAAACTAAATATCATTCGGAGGTCGGCTTTTGCTGCTGCTGCTGTACTATGTGCTCACCGGGGGGTGCAAAGTTAGCGATAATCGGTTCCTAATTTCAATATAAATTGTCGGGTCGGAACAGGTGAAACTGAGTCGACTAACGTTACTTTCTTTGTAGCTTGGACATTTAACAGACACATTTAAACACAATAGAGTGAACAAGTTTATGGAAACATCACTGAAGACCTACCATATCAAATGTATTACCTTTTAAAGACTTTAATGTATTAAATGCAGATTTGTAAATTCAAGACTATTAAGACTTTTTAAGACCCTGATTTTAGTGCATCAGAAAAATCATTAAATGTATGTATGAAATATGTGAAAGTACTAATACTAACACAACATCTCTATCATAGTCAGTTTAAAATGCCATTAGAAGTATTATATGGATTTACATGTATTGAGAAACCTTAATATAAATCCCATTTTAGTTTTATTTTTGGTATTATATGAATCTGTGCTTTACTAACACTGGGTGTCTTCACACAGTTAGATAGCAAATCAGAAAAGTCCAAAACATGTTGGTGTCGCAGGAATTTTCCAACTTCAGTAAAGTGTAACCTGCCAATTAAGGGTTGAACTTTTTGTGTCGTGTCTGGACCAGCTGCTGTGAGTGTGTGTGTGTGTGTGTGTGTGTGTGTGTGTGCGTTTGTGTATGAGGAAGTGGTGGGGATGAGGCTCTGTCAGCGGGCAGGATTAGACCCAGTGCAGCTAGGACAAGAAGAACCTTTTCAGTACTTCTCATCAAAGAACTTCAACAGAGGCCAACGCGCACACAAACGCACACGTATCGCAACTTCTGACGCTGTGTAACATTCTGTACAAGCAAATCAGTGTTGGTGGTACGAGCAACACACCTGTTGGCATGTGTGTGTGTGTGTGTGTGTGTGTGTGTTTGTGTCTGTGCAAACCCTCCTCCAAGCAGCAGGGTTTTAGTGAGTGCATTTAGAGATCAGAGGTTTCTCAGGGCGATAATACAGCAAACTCCACTCCCTCCCTCCCTCAAAACCAAACCAAACCAAATACACCTGAAAACACTCACACAGGTGTGCATGTTTGCGTGTATGTGTGTGTGTGTGTGTGAGACGGGGGGGAGGAGGGGAAGGGGAGGAGCCGGGGTGTGTAGGGGAGGGGAAAGTGAATGCACAAGAGCTCATAAACGAAAACAAACACGCAGGCTCGCTCTCATATCTCATATTCTCTCACACACACAAACACACACTGACTCAGAGCTGGCAGGCAAAGGATTAGGGCTCTGCTGCAGCTTAGCTCCGATGTGAAATGTGAGGAGGCCCTGGATTGAACTTTCAGACTAATTCAATAATTACAGCTGTTAAGACGACCCACCGACCTGTCTGTCTGTCTGTATCGGTACCTGTCTGTCTGTATCGGTACCTGTCTGTCTGACAACCGGTTTAACTGTATCTGCACCTTACCCTGAGCCTGTACCCGTCTCACCGCAGTTCACCAGAACTAAGACTAAAACTGAAACCACAAAACTATCAAACCTGCAGTGAGAAACGCAAATTAAAATGAAATAGAATTGCAGGTAAAATCCATATTCGCTCTCCCTCATTCTTAACAGTTCATTGTGTACAATAGTCACACGATAATAAACAATGTTTTTTAATCGTGTTCGATGTGATGTTTGCTTTCATCCTTTCTCTGCCTCTATACATCATGAGTTGCCTCATAATATGTGAAAAAATAAAACTAATACAGAAAGTGAATAAAAATATAAACCTGTCAAAAAAATAAAAACTCTGTTTTTAATGTACTGTATCTTGCTCCTGACACTGTGTCTCATATTCACCTGACCCTGTCTGCTTCTTTACATTATAATTATATCCACTTTTTAAATTAATTTTAACATGTTTTCTTCTAGGTTTTGTTTACACACATCCCATCCTCATTTTGGTATTAGAATTATCTCACTGTATCTAATTATCTAAACACCAGTCTATCTAGCGTATGAAACTGTTTGTTTGTTGGGTGAAAATTAAACAAAACAAAAACTAGGATTAAAACAAAAACTGGGAGTTTAACCCTAAGTTTATTAAGTGGAAAAAACAATATAACATGAACTAAATTGAAATTCCATAGAGAACAGGTAACATCGCCCTCATTTTCATTTCCCTGCACAATTTGTACTGTGGTTGCCATTTTTTTTTTATCAACTACGACTAAGAATATATGAAAACTAACTAAATCTCAACTAAAACCAGTCAAATCCCTCAAGTTAAAGAAAAACTAAAAACAACCTGTGCCTTTGTAAAACTGAACTGAAATTTAAAAAATCAAACTAAACAGAAAAAACTAATGAAGACTATAAAGAAATAACTCTGCCAGTCCTTATCTGTACTGTATGTGTGTGTCCTGGTAATTATCAGGTCACGCAGGGTTTAGCTGTTGGCTGCTAAAAGCATAGGTGTATTTTAGTTGCCGTGGTAACATAATATGTAGGCCACGGTGAAGGTTCTGAGCTCCGCCCCCTGCAGACCTCACCTGGTTTCATATTTTAACAAAGTTTGCATGAGGATTTCTGGCTGACCAGGTTCAGATGACATGTACAAATGACTTTTACGAGTTTGTTCCACTTACTACACACACGGATCAGGCCAACAAAGCTTTAGACAATCAACAGAGGCCTTTAGAAAATACAACTGACAGCTTTCTTCATCTTATCTGACACAGTAAAGGTCACCCACCTGGTGACATCAGGGTACCTGTACATTCTTCCAGACTAGGAAAAAAAAATGTTTACTACACTCTATTTAAAGCCAAAAACAATTACATTTTTTTGTAGATAATGTGAGGAAACAGCTTATTTTAACCATGTAATGCCGGTTTCTTTTTGATTCAAGGATTCTATATTATAAAAACTACTAACACAGCACCAAATATCAAAAAACAGTCAATCTGGTGCTTCAAAACTACTATAAAGTAACTTCTCATTGATGAAGCAATCCATTGACTCAGCCTTGTTTATTCTTGAATATGGTAATGTAGAAACATAAAATATAGCCTAAGTGTAGGAATAAAGCTACGACACAACAAGAATCACAATAATGGTGTCAACACATGGATTAAAAAAATAATAAAACCCTGAATGAATAATTTAAATGATTCAAATATAAGGCAAATTTATCAAAGAAAACAAGAGAAATTAGAAGTAAAACATGTTGAAATTTTAAAAATGTTGGTTGTCCGAAAATGTAAAAAATTTGATAGAATTTAATCAAATCAGACACCCATTGGTTTACAGGTTTATTCATCACATCAAGATATACAATATAAGGGGTCACATTTTACATAAATGTGCATTATAATAACTATTTCCTGTCTGAATGCCATGTCATCCCAACTCTTTCACACTGACATTGCCACTGTTAAAAAAAGGAAAAAAAAAAAAAAAAAACCTTCCAAAATTATTGGACATTTTTAATAGATATAGTTAATTTGATTTGACAAATCTAACTATTTTTCTTATATTGACTGGATAGGGAAAAAAAGACATCTTAGAATTGTAAATAAACATGACACTTCTTCCTGTTAAATAACAGCGGTTCCATTTCACCAGTTTTCCCCTTTAAATTTTTCTAGTCTTCGTCCCCAAGCCCTAAGTCAACATAAACCTGATGAGCTCATCAGTGTTTATTTTCTCAGACTTCACGCAGCTCCAGATCATGTCGTACAACTGTTCTGCCTACAGTAAACCGACACACAAAGTTTTCCATTTAAAAGGCAAATGACTCACAAACATTTTCATTTTTTTATTTACTGTTTATAAAATAAGAATAGCTGAGGTGTTCTGCTAAAACAGACCATGTCAATCCTACTGTTACACCTGCATAAAGACAAATGACTGTTACTCACTGTGCAAAAATGCTACATTAAGACGAATTTAAATGGAATTAATTTGCAAATTAATTAAAGCAGCTAATTTTTGGCCAGATTCTGGTCCATGAATTAACATTTTAGGCATTAAGCTAATGCTTTAATCCTTAGTGATTTGCAGTCTGTGCAGCACTGCTGTCATTACAAATAAGCAGCAATAAGACAGACACATATATTTATGTTACAGTTGAATTGGTTTTAACACTAAAATTATATGTACTTATATTTATTATCATTAGTACAAGCGGATTACTTTTTTCCTCAAAAGTAAATGGAAGAAAGGGGGACAAAGATGGTTTATGAATAGGTTCAGAATTTATGGTGTTTGTACTACTAAAAAAGAAAGATGTTGCTTTAGGTTTTCTGCAAATTTTCATCTAAAGTGAGTCTTTCATACCTGCACACTTTATTCCAGATAAATCCAACTCAGCAGGTGTGAACCAAGAGGAAACAACCACCACCTGAAAGTAAAGCCAACACTGTATCTTAACCCTTTAAACCCTGAGATTCCATGTAAACGTGCTGCTGTGAATTGTGGTCTGTTTCAGTGTCATAAAAGCTGCTGTGAACATGTGCTTGTGTTCCTTTTCTTCAGTGGTTTTGCTTTACTGTGTGTTTTAGGTCAACAGGGTGGAATAACAGAAAAAAACAAGGATTTGAATTTTGGCCCAGTAGTTTTTGTTTTGAGGTTCTTTTTTTTTCCTAAATCAGTCCAGCTGCTTTTTGGGACCTGGTTGAACTCCAAAAAGCAGTTACACAGTCAAAACTTGGTAAAAACACAGTAAGAATGAATAAAAATGAAGGAAAATCACGACAAGAGTTAAAACAAAACACCACAATGAAAAAAGGTGTTAAAAAAAACAAAAAAAAAAGCCCAAACCATTTATTTCTATAGTGAGACGGTCTCACTCATTGACCTGGGCCCCCCCCCATTCCACAGGCGGTGGGGGGGTGTACTGAGCATGCTCAGATGTCTATGCAAAGAACCAGGTCTATTCTATCAGCATGTTCTGAAATTTTTCCTTTTGAGGAAACAGTTGAATTTTTCTGAATATTTAAAATAAATTATGCATTCAGAACGCTCACCACAGGCACATTTGGGGTTAAAGGGTTTAAGTGTAATACCGCTAATGACCACTAGATACTGTCTCTACAGTAACCTGACATAGACTTACACTGAACTTCTCTCAGTCATTATGATCTCAATCATTTTATTTGGGCCCTCTAATAAGTGTTCAAGCAGTCATCTATGAATTACTCCTCCAGTAATAACATTTTAGGATAATAGAAGGCCACCATGTCAGATATTAAACTTATGGAGCTTCTGTTTATTAAATAAAATGTATTTTTGTCATCTCAGAAGGCTTCACCATGGCTGGAGTTGATAATTCACACTGACAAGAACGCAAATGATACTGTTGCATAAGTATTTCATGTTTACTGTGTTGTGATGTTAATAATTTGAAAGTTGAAGGCTCGTCAATCATTGGGAACGTGGTGTGACCTCAGTCCAAACCAACCAGCAGGTGAACACGAGTTTGAGTTAAATGACCCCTGCAGCTTTGCATGCTGGGACGGGACAGTACCCTCAAACTGTGGCGGCTTCTGTAGTACAGTGGCAGACACAGGAAGTAAGTCTGAGTCACAAAAATAAGACTTCTATTTATTTATTATTTGCTTTCTTGCTTCTATTGTAGACACATTTGACCAGGAAGTGGAGTTTGAATTCTTGTGTGATTTATTGGATTTATTTGACTTTGATTTATCTCTGTGTAAAAAAGTCGTGGGAAAAAGTGTCATTTCCACAGCAGGTGAACTTCTCCCTCGATATGGCTGGTTGTCATAGTGACTCCACATGCCCTATTGTGACGTTGTCCTCAACCCAACAACCAGCTACAAACCAGAACAATGGAGGAGGAGGAAACATAACAACTCTGAAGTCAAACATGACATTTAGATTTTGTGGCCAATTTAAAATAGAGCTGACTTAATTTGTTCTGACATTTTCAGATATTTCACATTAACTTAGCTCGGTGTCCCACGTCATAATATGATGACACATACAGTATGGACACAACACAACCGACCTCTAAACTGTGAGATTTTACATCATGTTTAACATTAATTTTTCCTACTTAGACCCTCAGCAAAGGCGATACTAGAAATTGTATGTGACAGTAGTTGATGGTCCATGCTGTCACAATGGAAATGAAAAGAACAACACGCTGAGGAGCTGATTCCTGCAGTGGAAAAGCTGCATAAGGTGAGGAACTCATCAAGTGATTCAAACTACACCAAAACCAACTACAGGTGTGTAAACTCTGATGATAGTCAGAGGTACAGTAGGAAGTACTGAGGGACCTTCTTCACAGCAGACATAGGGTTTTAGGCCATGCATACTGTATAACAGGGTGTTTGCTCTTTATCCACATAAAAAGTCCAGACTTTTTCAAAACAATGTTTTTCCTCCCAGACCTTGACTTTCTGTACTTTTATATTTGCATACCTACTTTTTTGGTTGAGGTTGTACCTGTTGTGTGTAGTATTAAAGTTCATTTTAATAAATATATGAATCACTGAATGCATAAGTCACATTAAATTATGTTTTATTGACATAAACATTTTCAAAACACGAAAATCCCAAAAGTGCATGGATATCACACAAAAAACTTTCACTAAAATTATTCCAGTACTGACTGGTTAGCCAAATCATATCCAGTTTTTTTATATGTTTTCCTAGTGTATTTCTTATCTTACAAGATTATGAACTACAGTATGAGAGAAACTTTTTTTCATACTTTATTAAGACTTTCACACAAAATTCCAAACGTTTCAAGGTCTGGAAAACAGCATTTAAAAATCCCATACTTTTTAAGACTTTCCATACCTGCGTAAGCACCCTGATATGACTTGACACAGACAGTTAAATGGTACAGATCCATTAGTAATGCTGTTAGGAGTGTTTTTCCTTCCGCAACTGAAAATGTCTGTTTTGAAAAAAGCCTATTAAGCTTGAGATACAAACTTCAGATACTCAGCAAGAGAGTTCATTAATTTAATTTGTTCAGTCGAGTGCCTAATTGATTTTACTCTACACTATAAGAGTATTTAGCACAGTTTGGAGCTGAGGTAATGGAAAACCTTGGACATAAACAACAACAAAAGTGTGACTGAGCTCACGTTGTTTGTGTTATTTCAGCAGCTCTGGGTATGCATCATGCAAGAATGGTTGAGTGTGTATACATGATTGGCTTGTGTCTATGTTCAATTTAGAGCATGAAAATGTGAGCATTCACGTTGTGTGTGTGTGTGTGTGTGTGTGTGTGTGTGTGTGAAATCAGATGAGCTCATTGTAGCACTATGAATGGTAATCATACAGCCCCCTCTCAGCAGCCGTGTGTAACCTACTGAAACCCAAACAAGAGATGAAGTGTGATAATACACACACACACACACACCTACATACGTATGCACACACTAAAATGCACACACACACACACACACATACAGAGTACACACATGCAGAGTGATAGAAGATATTGTGGAACTTGAACCCTCATGTCTCACTGCCAGGTGATCTCATGTTTTGGCCCAAATAAGAAAGAGAACCAGAGAAAGAAAGAGAGAGTAGCAAATACTGTAGCTACATCAGCAGTGATACTGTAATGTGATATCTGTTCTTGCTAATGGAAATTTTTTTCACAACCCTTTGCATGGCTTATTACTATGTGACAATGCAAACACAGCTTATATTAAGGGTCAGGTATCTCGCATATAAGGTGAGTCCAGGACACGGCTGGAGAGGTATCAGACCCTTTACTTAAGTGGAAGTAGAGCAGAGTGTGAAAATACCACACACAGTCCTGTGTTATACTAAATGAGATTCATGTATAAAAAGTAGTTCATGTACAATTTAAGTATTACTGTCTTTTTTTTCCAATTATATAATTTGTTGAAGTATATTACTGCTGCAATATTATATATGCTCAATTCTATTGGTTTTACTAGATTTTCAAGATTGATCATCATACACTCATCGGCCAATTCATTAGGTACATCTGTTCAACTGCTCATTAAAAAGAATACACAAGCGCACTGAGGCATGGTCAGCATTAATCTGCTGAAATTCAATCTGAGCATCAGAGAAACCAAGAAAAGTGATTGAAGTGACTTTAAATGTGACATAGTTATTGGTGTCACATAGGCTGGTCTGAGTATGTGACAACCCACTGATCTACTGGGGTTTTCACACACAACCATCTCTAAGGTCTATCGAGAACGGTCAGAAAGACAGAAACTATCCTGTCATCTTTAGGTGAAAATGCTTTGTTGATGCCAGAGGTCAGACAAGAATGAACTCATTGCAGCTGAGGTATGCAGAAGAGCATCTCTGCGCGCAGAACATGTTGAACGTTGAAACAGCAACAGAATATACATTCACCGGCCACTTTATTAGGTACACCTGGTACTAGTAGCACGGCGTAACTAATAAAGTGGTGAGTGTGCATTTGGAACGTTGGCTGCCAATCTGCGAGAACCGTGTATCTCTGATATAATCATAAATCTGAAGGCATTCTGACCAATCAGATACCTTAAAAAGGCTAACACTGGTTCTATAGGCTACAAAACAATGGCACATCAAGGAAAGGAGATAACATACAGTACAGTATGTGGGGACTGATGATAAAATGGAGTTATATTAACTGTATTTGAGTACCTCTATCTTAATGTGTAAAGAAAAGCTCTGTTAGCAAAGTTAGACATGCAGAAAATTAGCCACCTTTGCAGAAAATCTCCTCACAGACACAGGAGATGACATCCGTTCTCAGCTCTAATCCATGCATCCTCAACTATGTCTCAAGAGAGAACCTGCTATTGGATCTGATTCCCCTCTGATATGCCAATACAGAGCCTCATCTACGACCAAAAACAGGGCAGAAGCTTTCATTACATGTTGCACAAGCTGGCTTTGAAATGTTTTTGTTTTTTTTGTTTTTTTGTTAAATTAATTCAGTGCGATGCTGGAAGCCAACTTTTAAGGTAGACTATTATCTTGAGCATAAGGTAGCATTGAATATGTACACATGCTCAAAATGTTATTACTGCTTTTGCCCTGATTCTGAAAAAGACAAACTGGATGAGAATGTTCCTCTCACTCTTTTATTGTTCTGTTGCACTGTTAATAGTTGATGTGTGTTTTGTTCCCGAACACAAATGTGGATTATTCTTGGGAACATCCATCTCCACCAGAGATGTGTTTTTTCCTCCAACTGAATGTAAACTGTGTGTTGCAACCTGCAGTAAAGCACGTAAATTGGATTTGATTTCCGTAAACACGTCCAAAGAATTCTGATAAGACTGAGATAATATCAGCATATTCCATGTCATGCTGGAAAATGCTCCAGGCTCTGTATGTTGTTTAACCTTTTATCGGGCAAGTGACTATTTTTGGTAATTTCCTCAGTCAATAAATATGGGGCCAATCCTGTGCCTCAGTGAAGTCAAGATGCATGTTGGTTTTTTAAAATACTTTACAGTGATTCAGATAGATTTTAAGCTGTAAAGAGTGAATATGAGTCATTTTTGTCAGTTTATGACCTCATAACAGCTGTTTTATTGCATGTATTTACTTTTTAGTAAGTGCTGCTCGGTGTTTTATGGCAAGAGGAGGCAGACTGTTGTGGAGGAGGTAGATGCCGACGTCCAATGACAGACTACGGTTGAAATTTTGAATTTCAGAGTATTTCACTGAGTGCCCTATAAAGGGTTAAACAACAGCTGCAAAAATTCAGAATAACAGTGGAATAATAGTGTGTGTGTTTGTGTAAACATCGTACACACACTATGACTATTGATACAACAACTTAGCCCATTCTATTTCATTTATTGGCTCGCTTTAGTGACGTTTATTGTTGAAGTGTTGAAGTAAAACATGTACGAATTTCCGCCGGATTATGTTAAATGTGGATATTCTGAGAAGAAGTTGAAACAAACAATTGCAAGCCTGTGCAGAATGTTGAAGTAGGCATAGAAAAAAAGGCTGGTCGAAGAAAGAAATTAAACAAAAGAGTTAATCATCATGCAAGTAATCTTTCAGTGGTGGTTTATTTACAAATCATATTCATCAGATTTCATTCAATCTACTTCTACTTGTCAATTATATGAAACTGTACCTGTGGTCTTTTGTGTGCGTCCATTAGTTTAAGCTGGAGTTATGATATATGATGAACTCTTTACAGTTAGAGTTTCCTGGAAACAAAGCTTCATGATGTTACAGTAGAAGTAACAAAAGCAGAGTCAGATTTTCTTACATAATGCCACCTCCTCAGGCAGCCCCCCC
>JAPQRQ010000019.1:34087477-34098604 GCA_037367365.1 Apogon talboti | reverse complement strand
TAGAATAGAATAGAATAGAATAGAATAGAATGTCATTGCAAAAATACTCCTGTAAAGTGCATTGCAGTTATAGATAGAGCATAGCGCCGCTGCGTGTGTCTGCACCGCCATCTTACGGGATCGCCGCTAAAGCATTAGCCAACTGACATCAGTCCCCAATCTGACCATCAGTCTGAGGTGTTTTACATCTTCACACCTCATGTTTCATTTGTCAACTGTTTATCTGTGCTGTCCAGTTCAGGGGAAGTTAAATACAATGGTTTACATCAACAGGTGAGTACAGAGTGAGGTTGGAAATGGAGCTAAAATAAAATTTGAGACACTTAGAATTGCAAATCTACTGGAGGTAAAACACTGACTATGGGAAATTACTCTAATCACTGCATTTGAGTAAAAGAAATGTATTTAGCCCCTTCTAAAGTCTAACTGGTGTCTCATTTAAGAAAGCAATTAAAGTAAATGAGGAGGCAGGGTTTGTCAGTAATTAACTATTTGGACCCAGAAATGAGTTCCACTGCACCATGACGTCAGACTGAACAGGCAAAAGGACTTTATTGGTATTATTGCTTCCACCCAATGCAAAATCTGTGACACTGTATGTGCAGGATTTACTTCAAATAGGCCAGCGAAGGGAATGAACGTCAGCACCAAAGATATCAGCACTGTAGAGGTAAATGTTCTCTGTAAATATCATCCGCATTAATGTGATTATTATGATGATTACACCTGAGAGTTAAATTAATCATTTTATATTATACTGTCACATAGACTCTAGCTAAACACATTAAATTATGTGTGTGTGTGGGGGGGGGTTGCAGCATCATAAACCCTGACTGATCTCTTTAGACACCTTATACTTATATATCTTTGCTGTAACTTGTTTTTATACTCACTGGGATGCATTTTTACTGAGGTCATGTGATCACTGTGTTTGTTTGTCCATCTGACTGTCAGCAGGACTGCAGAGAAATCAACTGTATTGATTTAGTGGAAGCTTAGTCTAAGGGTAGGGAAGACCTTGAAATCATTTTTTTCTAATAGTGTGGCCTTGAAACGCAGATCTGTGAGGCACTTGAATACACACCTTCAACATGATATACACTGTAAATACACGAGGAAGTTAAAAAAAAAAAAAAAAACAGTTTGTATTGGACCTTGTTGATAATAAACCAACCAAACAAGCCAAACAAAGTAAAGTAGGCATTAATGGAATGTGGGGCCTTGGCGGAGGTTTGGTGTTCTTCTAGTTTTTTTTCTTTACATCAGTCTGCATTCAGTGTTTTAGTCCAACATCATAGCCTGTTTTATACATTTTTCACATTTCTCTTTTGTTCCCATCCCTTTTGCCAGTGAACGTCAGGTGGGACATTTTAAGTCGTACTTTTACTGGTTTACAGAAACATGGAGTGTTTGTGGGGGTTGATGAGACTTGTGTTTGAGCTGAGTTCAGTAGGACTAGGGTTGAGGGTCTGTTTTTCCCCTGTGGTACTGCAGGGCTAATTTACAGCTTACACACAGGAAATGACCTTAATCCCCTGAGCTTCCCTTAATCTGCAAACTCTTTCTGTTCTTCATGCTCCAAATGATCAGGAAACACACACATATACACTCATACGCACCTACGCACACATGCACAGTCCTGAGCTGCTCAGTGGTCAATGGTAAAGGAGATCCTGCTCAAGGTGATTAAACAACAGAAAAATAATCCACAACACTTTGACATTACACCCACTGGGACCTTGCATACTCTCTGTGCTTTAAATGAAGAGGATAATCCACATCAGGAACTTCCATACATCATCGAAAACTATTCTCACTAAGATGTTTTACACTGGTCTGTGTATCTGCAAAGTTTCATTCTACAGTTAACTTTACTCAAATGTGGGAAAAGGCTACGACAGACCATTAGATTCCAGTTGTTATTGACTAGAGGTAGACCAATATACTGGCTGGCTAATATATCGGGCCGATATATTGATTTTTTTTTTCTCAATATCGGCCTCAATATTTTTTTTGAAAGCCGATATTTGATCAGTAGGAAAAATGTTATAAGATATTTGATCAGGCACCTGTGTGGGCAGCAGTTGAAGTTCAATAAATGTTAAAAGAGTACTATGTCTAAGTGTATTAACAATTTCATTTATATTGCTGCATAAAAATCTTAATTATTGGAATGTTTCAATTGTATTTTACGGTCAATGTGCTTTAAAAACAGGAAATTATGATGTGAGGTGCAATAATAAAGTGGTAAAGAGATTTTATAGGCGTTAATTTCAATAGTAATATTAAGAGACAGGGTCACTATTGTTTGTTGAGGAAATGTGACTTTCATAAATGGGTGTGTGTGCGCCCTCTCCCCAGGCCAAAACATTCAATCATACCTCCGCAGATGTAACCTCTGTCTGCACCGGACCCACATCTATTTTAACGTCCGATTCTTTGTTTTCCAGAACACAGGAGGGGGTTCTTCATGTTTATTACTCTGCATTGGAGCCATAAAATAACATTTGGCTTTAAGGAGCATCTGTGTGAACCCACCACAACCTGCCAGCTGCTTAGAGGGTGCCAGCTGATTTTTCGGATGCAGGGCGTCTCACCTTGGTGATGATATGGAGGAAACTGCTAGGGCCAACAACACTTAGCTCTGAGTACTGCCAAGGTACAAAGTGTCCTCCTGTGAAATGCCTTTTCGGCCCGTTTCTAAGTGGTTAATGTGGCGTCTGTTGCCAAGGCGACACAGCAAGCACACTAAAATGATGTTTTAGATTTTTGGCAGCGCTTAAGGTCCGTTTTGACAAAATACAGTGTAAACACGTACACAGATATTTGCAGGGAAGCAGGCTGATTTTTCACACGGGGCCTTCCTGCTGAGTTGTGAAACCAACAAACCCGCAAACAGATGTGTTAGAGCCGCGCTCCTCTCAGATATTATAGCCAATTACAGCGTTTTCACACTTCATCTAAAATGTTTTCAAAGGACATAGTGCTTTTAAATTACAATAAATGACTCATGTCTGATACAAATTCAAGATAAATTTGTAAAAAATATGCTTTTTTTTGTGTCATGCCACTCTAGCTTTTGGCCCTGTTCCCAGTAGAGGCCATCCTTTGAGGACGCAGGGGTTAAACAATACAGGCGGAGTCATTTCAGAGCTGGATAGACGGATACCAATCTACCATCACCAATAAAATTTACTTCAATAACATTATCTATCTATTTCTCCTCATTCTGAATGTAGCAGAGAAGACTGACTGATTTCACTCCATTTCAGGAGGTTCTACTGGTCCAACTTCACAGATTGTATCACATTGTACACATGGTGTATTGTACAGGAATCTCTTCCTTTTCTTGTCCTTTGTCATGATGCATTATTAACTCCTTTTGTTTAATTCCATTGGAAAAATAACCTCAGAAGGTCACATCGAAAGCTCATTTTTTAGCTCATTTGAGTTCCTTTTGTTGAGAGGAAAATAAAAAACAGAGAAACTATGCACTGAATATGTTTAGAATTGTTTTCTGTCATTGGTTTGGTACAACTGGTTTTACTGTTGGATAATGTATTATTCTGATCAACTGTTTTTAACTCTATATTGCAGAAGTGTGGTTTTCTGTGTTGTTCATTTGCATTATGTTGTTATGGATTATAATGTGATTCCGTGCATATTGTATGTACATTTTATGTCATGCTCTGTCCAAACTAATGTGGATCTTTGCAAAATAAACACTTTTATCTACATTCGGGGCTCTTGTACACATGTAAACAGTGGTTTATTTCACTAAAGCTGAGACTGTTTTTTTTCCAATGCTTTCTGAGGTGAGAGTAGGAGTCAATAGTGTTGAACCACCATTCACACACGTCTACTGTTGCCTTGTGTAATGAACATGCACCTGAAAGATCTATGTCAAACAGGTGGATAAGGCAGAGGATTACCTGCAGGAGAGCAATCAACATGAGCAGATGTTGCAGTGAACTCTACATAATATAAAGAATACACGTCGACAACCCAAACCAATACTTTTAAGGTTCATTTCAATTCTTAACTTCTCGTTGCTCTTCAACTTTGTGACTGACTCAAGCCTCTGCATCTGTAATATCATCCATAGTGTCTACAGTTAAAAGTCCAACAGAAACCATGGTTTGCCTTTGCATTTGTAACAGTTTACATTTGATGTTGCATTGAAGTGTATGAAAACAAACAGGGAAGTAAATAACTGTTAAGGAAAATCCCTATATTAGTGTGGACTGGACGTCATTCTATTATATTAGTACTTTGTAACCAGAGGTGCTTGTAAATAAAGCACTAACGGGTTAAACTTTTATTAAATATTTGCAGCTGTTATCTTTTTAATGTAACTGTGGTTCATCTTCATTACAAACAGACATAGAAATAATGAGCACAACAGTTCTCCTTGTCCAAATGACAGACAAGTGGAGATAGAAGAAGATGGAAGGAAACGACACAGACACTGCTGTGACTTCGTTCCTGTTGTGTTGAAGAGAAAAGCCTCTTGTCAGCTGTTGGTCGTCACACTGAGGCCGCATTGTGTTTTGTGTTTGTGGCATCAATTGCACTTACTGTCTGCACCTCGTTAGGACTGTGTTTCCTGCTGCACCACATTAAGCGAGGGGCGAAGATGAAATGACTCGACACGGTCCGACATGACGGGAAGTGACATTAGATGGAGCAAAGGAGATGGGAAGTGATGAAATTATACTATACAAATGCTGGTAAAATGAAGTGGAACAAGCTAAGAATATAGGAAATCAGAATAGATGAAGAGAACGGAAATATTTAAAATTTCATGTTTTCTTTTTCAGGCTCAATCTTTTTCTTTCTATGGATATATTATCAATACTTAACAGCATTATTTCTTATTATTAGATTTCATTGAAAGATCTAGTTTACTTTAAGACCTCAAAATGATCATAAAATTAGCGCCATGTCAAGTGTTTAATCCAGCTGTATGCCTTATTTTTTCAGTTACATGCCCTATTAGATAACATTTTAGAAGAGTCACAGGATTGACAAAGTGCAGAGGTGTTGTAAGTATACATGTCCTAAACTCAGATACAGGTGCAGATATTGGTGAAGCACTGATTCCACTGCTTTACTCAAGTAAGAGTATTAAAATACAAGCTGTGAAATATACTCAAAGGGTAAAAACTGTTGTGCTAATCCTCATCCATGTTAGTATCAAGTACAGATTAAGAGTGCAGACACATCTCTGGATATCATCTTAGATCACCCCCCCCCACCTCTGTTTCTTCACAAATACAATCCAAGTTTACTCTCACACAGTAGGTTTTCAGTACGGGCCACGAGCCGCTGGGAACACCTGTGGTTCATACAGGATTTACAGCCTACGATCACAATCCAAATGACAATATTAACACCTGGAGATATTTTCCATCGTACATGATTTACAGAACATGACTACAACAATATCAACACATCCAGATTCTTCTGTCAATCACACACAGACAATAGGTAAACCTGTAACCTGTTATACATGTCACACAGGCTTCCCACGTCCTGTTATAGAGTCACGATGATACAACAGTCTAATGTTTCCCAAAAAACAACTAAGATCATGTAAAAACACATAATGACTGAAGCCTATGAGGATACAGCAGAGTCATAAACAGACTGGACACCATATGGTTGATGTTAAAATCCTGGTTAAATAAAGGTTGAATTAAAAAAAATTTAATTAATTCAAAATCTCTACCATGTAGTTTTTCTGTCATCCCAGCGGCCTCTTAGCACTTTTCTACCAGAGGAAAATGCTGTCAAGGTTTGTTATTTATTAATTTTCTATTTATTTTATGTATGTTTAACCCTCAGTGCATCACTTGCTTCATCCTGAATAGCTCAGCTTGGTCCTACCGGGTCTCAGCGGTCCAGTCCGGTCCGGTTCGGAGACGAGCTCAGGTGGGTCTGAGGGTCAACAGGTCTCCTGGAGATGCTCTGGTCTGGTTCACAGCAGAACTCATAGGTCATGTCTCCTGGGTTTCTCTTTACCGTTTCTTCCTCAGATTCCAATCTTTAGCTAACGGCTATCCAAATTTTGGTAAAACATAAAAGGTCCCCATAGTTCAATATTTTTCTCTGAAATACAATATCTTTTTCCTGTCTGTTCTTTCACTTTCACTTCTCCACTGCTCCACCGTTTTTTTTTCATTGCATATTTTGTGAGGTAGCAGCTCACATTAACATCCATGTGACCTCTGGTCAAATACACACATGTAAACCAGAACAAATCTCAGTCTTACGTCTTATACGTCAGTACGTCAGTCATGCGTAACGTGCAGCGTTGTAAAGACGTACAATGCAAAAAATAAATACATAATTTAGTAAATAAATTAAATTATTAAAATAACAAAAATAAAGATAAGTTAATTTAACATAAATAAGTACATAAATGCATAGAAAATTTGAAAAAATTGTAAATAAAAACTAAATTAGATTCATACCTTAGGTTAAATAAACAAACAAAAAATAAATAAAATATATGAATAAATAAAACAAAGATTATTTGATTGATTATTTGTTTGTCATTGTAATAAATTACAAATAAGTAATAAAGCATTGTAATAAAGTATAAATACTTGCCACCGCTGGCAAAGTGCATGACACAAATGAGAGTTTAAAGTTCATATGTCATCTCAGAAAAACAATAGGGCCCAGGTGATTAAAAAACTATTTTGGTGATGAAGGCATCACTTTTTGTCTTGCATCTTGGTTGTATTTGCACATTATTAACGTTCTTCACTAAAAAAGGAAGGCCTCAGTCATGTGATTTGGAGAACTGGCACCAGCTCTCTCTAACTGTTGACTATTCAGCCTTTTTGAAAAGAGAAACTGATGACTTACACACACTCCTACACATTTATCAGCAGAATGAGTGGGCACATTTGTGCGCACTTGTGCAGGAAAAAAAGAATGACTAAGGAAGCCTTTGAAGTAAATCCGACTATTGAATATTGATATATTTTAATCATCGGTGGAAGAAATATTTAGATCCTTTACTTAAGTAAAAACACTTGTACCAGGCTGTGAAAATACTCTGAAAATGTGTTTTGCTCTTACACTTGATTTTTGTGGATTCATTCTACTGTTGCATTGAAGTGTGTTGCCTTTTACATCTGCACATGTTTGAGATTGAGCTCATTTAAAGTACTTTTTATTCTGTTGCTAGTTTAATCTCCATTGAAGAACAAATTTAATTCTCAAAGGACTTGAGTTTATGACAAAGATTCAAAGTAAACACAACTGGAAATACAGTTGCATAATTCTAAAGATATGATTGACAGTTATAATTACCAATCACTGATCAGATTCTCTAAATCAGTAGACGTGACTGCTATTCTACATGTCACATCTATCTATCTATCTATGTGAACATTTTTACTAACTCATATAATTCAATAAAATGTCAAAGGTTAAGATTAACTACTGTCCCAGGGAAATATGATCTCTGCATTTTACCCATGCTAATAGACACACAGCACCTAGCATTAGCATTAGCGTTAGCACATTAGGAACGTCGAGCTGCCATTCACAAGGAGAATTATCCTATGTATATCCGTTTAGAACCTGGGGGAGCAGGAGGAAACACAGAAAAAACAGGACGACTCAACACAAAAAGGCTCGACCCAGAACCTTCTATAAACTGGAAACGTTCACCACTGTGCCACTCAACAGGTTAACTGGTCAATCTAAACCACCCATAGGTGTGAATGCAAGGATGGTTGTTTGTCTCTACACATCTGACCTGTGATGAACCGCTGACACGTCCAGGGTGTACCCCACCTTTACCTGATGGTAACTGGGATCAGTACCAACATCCCTTCAGACCATCCAGAGGATTAAGCAGTTCACAACCCGAATGAATGAATGAATGAATGAATGGATGAACGCCTCAAACACAACAACACAATAAGAATACAATAAGATCCTACATTCTCCCAAGAATCTAGATGTGGTGAGGGGGAACAAGGTGGAGTCTTTTTGTATGAACCCATGTCTGCCCATCATCCCCCTCCCTGTCAGATAATCAGCAGAATCCTCCTTTAAGGGTGAAATTGACTTTTTTATATCACGCTTTGGCTGCGACATAGAGGGAACAAGACAGATGCCTTTTCTCTGACCTCATAACTGATCTGTGAAAATGTCGAACCATTTTCCCTTCCTCTGTGTTTCTACTGTGCATGTGTGTGTGACCATGTATTTCTAACATCATGGGGACGTAAATCGGTTAAAACAGTCACTTGTAGGGGCTCGGCTGCCTTACGGGGACAATGATCGTGTCCCAGTAGTAAAAAAAACATCCCATTTGAGGAAAAGGGGTTGTTTTAAGGTTCGGGGAAGTGTAAGGGTTGAGATTAGACATATTGAGGTTATAGTTAAGGTTAAGGTAAGGCTCCAGGAAATGAATCTAAGTCAATGTAATGTCCCCTGAACATATGGAAACATAACATGTATGTGTGTGTGTGTGTGTGTGTGAGAAAGAGACAGAGGGAGGGGGGGGTTGAGATGAACAGAGTATTCCAAAGGGCTTAGGGCCATTTCACAGTGTTAAAGGGGTAGGTTTTCAATTACAGTGTGTGTATGTGTGTGTTCACATGCTGTATCACAGACCTCAGAGCCACCTACACTTCTCTGCTGCCGCATACAGTCGCACAGGTTCTGTACAACTGACAGCACGCTGTCTGTTTTTATTTTTAAGTACAGCATGAGAAAAGAGATGAGTGTGATGACAGTAAATGCAGCACCACTACACTACATGGAACCAGGTATACACTGTGTGATTTTGGTCTATTCCAGGTGAAAGATGAAAAATGTGGCAACCCTCTTTAAGTTGAAATTTTTTAGATATGTATATTTTATATATTTTTCATCTTGCCTGCTGCATATAAAATTTCTGTTTTACTATTGGCTATTTTACTTTTTCACTGTGCATTGTACTATGTATAACTGTGCATGTGACAAATAAAATCTACCTAACCTGTCCTACCTATGTCTTTAAAAACTGTGCTCATATATTGCTATTATCTATTTGGCAACTAATGGGAATTCACTAACCTCAATCAGTCTTCTTTACAAAATCAACATCATTACCAGGTAGACATCCTCTTCCTCCTCTTTGAATTTTCTTTCCCATAAATACCACTTTCGTAACAGTGTGATATTTACTTTAGTCTAATCTATTTTTTTGTGTGTGACACAGCCTGAGATTCAGTAGCTGTCATTATCATACAATCTGTGTAAATGCTTTCAGGTTGTTTTTTTTTTTTTTAGATCCGTGTCACACAGTGTGGTTGCAATAAACCACTAAAAACTCTGCATTTCTGCAAAATGTGCAAAAAAGATCTGGAATGTAGGAACCTGGTCTCACTGGACAAATTGATTTTAAGGGACTTGGAGGCAGAAACTGCTCATGGAGATGTTTTGCCTGATTTTCAGTTGTATATTGATATTTTTCTGACAAACATTTGTTGATTATTTGTTGTTTAATGACTGTAATGATTTTTTTTGCCATAACTTGATGTATGTGTATGTATATTCAGTTGTAACGTCATCTAAAATCAGCTGTGCTGCTGCCGGTCTCGGTCATAACGTTCTGGAAAAAGACATTTTTAATCACAACTAGTCCTTTCACGTTCAATAAAGGTTAAAAAAAATTCCCTTTTACAGAAAATCAGCAAAAGAACATACAACTTCAGACTGTAAGAAGTTCATCAGGATAAGCAGAAGGTGGATGTAGATGAAGTATTTCATACAATACACACTAATTGAGCTGCTGATTTGGGATCAGATATATGTAACCAGAAGACTTTGACCTAGAATTTTGAGCATTTTTCCAAAAAACCCCAAGGTTTATCTCCGACCTCTGAACTCAAATTGACATTTTGGGAGCATGGACAAAATTCCGGGTCAAAGACTTCAGGTTACACATATCAGCTCCTAAATCAGCAGCTCAGGTTGAAAGGGTTATTGTATGAAATACTGCATACATCCACCTACTGCTTATCTGGATCAACTTTTAACAGTCACATCGCAGTAGTGATGTGTTATATTTCATTTAATTTACAATGCAAACCATAAACAATAAATGCACATTAAAAATATATTACACTGGACATGTTGCATTCATGATCTTTGTGCATCAAACCTGCTTGACAAAACTTAGGATTTATTTTAATAATTATATGCAATATGTGTGCATTTTCAACAGACTTAAAATGAAGATGAAAACTTCCGTTAACTATTAAGAAGGAAATAACCAGTGAAGCTGGGGTACAATTATTCTATCAATGTGTTTCTGTTCCTGTTTTTTTTCTGTAAACGTCTATTGTTAATACAGTTAAACTGATTAAAATAATCAATGTAAAGCTCTATATAAACGTCTTGAATCACACATAGTTGAATTCAGACTTGACAAAATTTGATTTTCTATCTGCGAACCTGAACCTAAACATTCATGAAAGCTTGGTGTGGAGAAGAGAGTTTGGACATTTTATGTTGGAAAATTACATTAACTTACACGACACTTTAGGTCAGTTGATGTCAGACAAGTTTTTTGCGGCTTGGAGTTTTTAAATAAATTTCTCAAATGTTTAACACAGGTTTAATAAAAACATCCACTGAGGTAATCGAAGTGCTCCAACTGGAATAACCAAAGTGATGACTCTGAACTTACTCTGTAAAAACTCACTATAACATTCATTTCAAGATCATGAAAATGACAGTGGATGCAGCAGATACTTTAATAAAACTTTATGTTTAATGGGGTTCATATGGCTGCATGTGATCAGCAATATTCATCTAATCGACTTTTTCGGAATGAGGGCAAAAACCTGTGCATGTAAACATAGCCATTGTGTTCATGCTGGTGAAGGTGCATTTGTGTTTTTCCAGTAGAAACAATGATTTCTGCTTGTGTTTGTGACACTTTGACCTCTCCCTCTCTGTCTCTAACTGATGCACATACAGAGGATGTTTCCTGAATGGGGTTGAAGGTTAGCAGTCAGTTACACGTGACAAGTCATGGTTAATTCCAGCAACACAAAGGATGCTCTGGACACCAGAAAACACACACACACACACACACACACACACACA
>JAPQRQ010000019.1:34044675-34046590 GCA_037367365.1 Apogon talboti | reverse complement strand
TCCTGTCCTTTCCTCTCCTGTCCTCTCCTTTCCTTTCCTTTCCTTTCCTCTCCTCTCCTTTCCTCTCCTTTCCTTTCCTCTCCTTTCCTTTCCTTTCCTTTCCTCTCCTCTCCTTTCCTTTCCTCTCCTTTCCTTTCCTTTCCTTTCCTTTCCTTTCCTTTCCTTTCTTTTCCTCTCCTTTCCTTTCCTCTCCTTTTCTTTCCTTTCCTTTCCTCTCCTTTCCTTTCCTTTCCTTTCATGTCCTCTCCTTTCCTTTCCTTTCCTCTCCTTTCCTCTCCTCTCCTCTCCTCTCCTTTCCTTTCCTTTCCTTTCCTTTCCTTTCTTTTCCTCTCCTTTCCTTCCTTTCCTTTCCTTTCCTTTCCTTTCCTTTCCTCTCCTTTCCTCTCCTTTCCTTTCCTTTCCTTTCCTCTCCTTTCCTCTCCTTTCCTTTCCTCTCCTTTCCTCTCCTCTCCTCTCCTTTCCTTTCCTCTCCTTTCCTCTCCTCTCCTCTCCTTTCCTTTCCTCTCCTCTCCTCTCCTTTCCTTTCCTTTCCTTTCTTCTAGGGTGGTCTAAACTGATCTCTTAACTCTGACATACCAGTCAAAACACCACGCTGTGTGTGTGCATGCATGTGTGGAGGAGTGAGGGTATGATTCAACCTCATAACAGTTAAACAAGGTTTTAACATACCGCTATTTAGGCTTTCAACCAGCATTAAGCTTGGGGAGGCTGTTGTGGGTAAAGAGCATCCTTTGTGGGAAAAAAAGGACTTATTCATAGTTTTCAGTCTTAGATTTAAGTCCTCAATCTGTAGTGAAAAATGTAAACATAATTACCTGACTGAGTGGTAATCTAATCATTACATAACAGAGAGATTTCCCATTTTAATTTGTTTTTGTCCAATTACAAAACTCCACAGATTTGCTGGTATTCGTGGTGCTGCAGGTCAGTGAAGAAGAAATAACCAGAATTCAGCTTCATTCTTGACCCTGAAAACAGCAGCGGAGAATTTTTTCTTAGCATTATTATAATTTTAGGAGTCCACTTGATTTTAGGCAATACACCCTTAAAGAATAAAAAAAAGCTCACAGAATGTAAAATTGAACACCTACATTTCTATTACAAAGGATGAATGTCACTTTAAATTGTTACTTAATGCGTCTCAACCAGGGGAGTGTATTGGCGATAATACAATACAAATCACAATACTAGGATAACCGAACAATATATCGCAATATATCATGATAACAAGGCCATGTTATTTTGTTTGTTTTGTTTCTTTTTTTAAAAGATTATTTCCTGGAAAAATTTAATTACACCAGAAATATGCACAAATACTAAACAAATATGTTTTGGATCAGAACAGGATCTAATGCTGTATCACAAATCATTCCTCTGTAAAAACTTAAAGAGCAGGATTTTGATAAATAAAGTTGTAACATGCGGCTTTACCATGTTTTACAAAAAACACACAAAAATGAATAAAATTATGTCATACAGACGTTACAGTTTAAGAGGCGGCTCAAATGTTCATATTCTATTAGCTGTGAAAAAAATGCATAGTGAACAGCCGCAGAATATTCCAACATTATAACATTATTTATGTGCAATCCCAAAAAATGAACTAACATCTGCCTCTTTCAGACAGTAAAAAGTGCTTTTAACCATTATTCAACAAAACAATGTTACCAATCTCAAAAAAACTGCATGTATGACCTGCAATATCACAATACTACTTTTGTAGTATACAAACAACGGAGTGAAATGCCCATGTGAATATAGAAATAAGAGCTTGAAAACCAAAAACAAATATGTACCTGCGCTGTGTCTGCATTTGAATAAGTACCTAACATCATCAATACAGTACGTTTTAATATCAATTATTATTGTGAAATGACATATTCTGATATATTGTGATATAACCGATATTTTCTTA
>JAPQRQ010000019.1:34034675-34039675 GCA_037367365.1 Apogon talboti | reverse complement strand
GTCGGTGACGGATGTTTGGGTCTTTATGGGTTAAATACCTTCAGGAAAGCGTCGATTGACGTGTTCTCCAGCACAATCAACAGAACATCATATGAGAGAATATTCAAAGGTGTTCAGAGGCTGCAGAATCACTGAAGCTGTTCTGGTCACCAGGTCATCCAACACTGTACTGACGCTGCATCCGCACTAATGCAGATATTTTTCTCTATGTTCGGCCCATACGTCCACATAGGTCACAAAAATGGACGTTTTTAAAAAATGCTTTCAGTGAAGATCTTTGAGAACTGCGGCTTGTGTGTATCTGTGTGGACTGGAAAACGGAGAAACTGGAAAATAATGGACTCACCCCACATTTTGCGCATGTGAGTTATTTGCTTTATGGAGTGAATCTGCACCTGAAACACCAAACCCACGTATATAAATCAGTGTATAACCTGCAGGAGGTGGAGGTCAGGACACATACCTTTAGGAGATGGAGTGGACCAGTGTTATGGACAAATCCACATCATGTAAAGAATACACAACCACAACCAACACATAAGGACACTTCAGTTTATCAGACTAAACCTCTGTATCGGCTACATCCAGTGGACAGAGATATTTTGGAAAACAAAGGTCATGTCAACTGACAGATTCCAAAAAACAGTGGAAGAATATACAGTATCTATTTAGAAAAATATCTGTATTAGTGTGGACAGGACTTGAGACGAGTTGCCCATCTATATATGCAGATGATACGGTTTTCTATGTTGGAGACTTAAAAGCCTGACTTGGTTCCAAATGCCAGAATCGCTACAGAATCATAGTGTTTGATATTCAGTAACATCTAGAGATTGGAACCAATACATACCCCTTCAACCACCAGTAGTGGCCAAATAAAAAGTAGCTCACACTCTAAATGGTAATGCACCGTAACATGGATGTTACCTTCTAAAAATGGAAAAAAAAGGAGGAATAAACCTATTTGCCGCTACTATAGAAACATGGTAGAACAACACAGCAGACTGTGGAGGAAACCTGGACCCCATTGGAGATACAAATGTCTTATTCTAATGTAATGAATATACAATGATTCTCATTTTCATGATTACACACTAATTAAAATGTGATTATGGATATTATATTGCATTTCTGTAATTAGCTCCTCCTAAATCCCCATAAAACTTTAAGATGCTTGAGCTTGGTGGAAAAAAAAACCTGCCAAATGTGTAAAATAATAATGTACCGTAATGTTATATGGAATAACTGAAAAAAGTACTTCAACCGTAATAAGAGCCTTGATTTTGTTGCAAGGAAATTGAAAGCTCTATTTTTGTTGCCCTTATAAAGTGAGAAGGAGAAGGTAGAGGAGGATGGAAGCCCAACGAAACTTTAAACTGATACCAGAGAGGTGGTTTAGATCCGAACTGAATTAAAATAATTACAATTGCTTTGAATTTGGATTGTTTCAAATATTAATACTGTGTCTACGCTGTGAGGTGCTGTCTTTTAACCACCGTTTGTGGACTTATCTGGATTAAACCAAGCCTTGGTAGGTTTTCTTACCTGTAATCAAGTCTAGTCAGTGCTTAAACCTAAAATTAAAACAGTTTAAGAATACCTTCAACAAAAACAGCAGATAGTGTGTAGTCAATCAATTTGCCTCTTTTGGTGGTAAAAGAAAAAAAAAAAGTTCTTTGTGAAAATATTCAGGATCAACATTTCAGTCACTTCAAATATCACCTTCATTAACAACATTTCATTACTGACTTAATTAGTTTAATAAAACCACGACTGGATTTTTAATTTAGTTATGTATGAATAGAGTTTTTGGGAAACCGGGTTAAAAAGAAAAGTAAACAAGCCGAGGGGACAGTGATGCAGAAAATGGTGCGAGGCATGTTTTGACATTCACAGAGTGTGGTTTTTCTTCACCTTGGAAATAAACAGATGGAAAGTGAAAGAGAACAAATGAGAGGAGAGATGAGAGAGCGAGGGACGGCCCAGACTGCTGTCTGCCATGCAGAGAGGCATATTTACCAGCGGTGTTTTTGAAAATGACATTTCTCTATGGGAGCAGCTATTTGGCTCCTGCCAGGCAGTTGTGACAGGGAAATACATTAGGCCTGATTTGGTTTGTTTTGGTTGTTTTGGAGATGCTACAATTATGAGAGACAGGGGGTTGGTGATGGAGCAGGGTCACTCTGATTCTTTTTCATCCACTATCCTATACTCATTTCCTCCTGCTCTTTTGCTCTTTTTCTACCCTCTCTGCCTTCGTTCCTCCCGTCCTACTCTCATCTCTTTCCAGGGATTTTCACTCATCTTTCCAGAGCTGAATTACAGTAGAGCCTAAAACTAAAGGAATTAATTCTAAAATGACACCTAATAAAACTATAGCACTGTGCATAAAATATATCAGATTGCATTCAATTAAGATTCACTCGGCTTAAAAAAATAATTTACATGGAGCTGTTTTTAAGAATAATTCAGTACCTCATCAACAGTGTTGGAAGTAACGCATTACAAAAGTCATGCATTACAGTAACAGATTACTTTTTGCTGTAATGCAGTAGTGTAAGGCAATACTTATAAATTTTCAGTCATATTTTACTGGGTACATGTTCAATAGCGCTTGCCTCACAACAAACTTTTCGCCCATAATTTAATTTTTCAAATGAAAAAACAAAACAAAACAAAACAGCAAGACTGTGAGACCTAAAGGAATCAAAAATGCATCCATAAAGTTCTATTTCCTGTCGGCGTTCATCCAATGGGTGAAGACGGCAGAAGACAGTCCACTGTCCACATGGACGTATGCTCATTACTAACCCTAACCCTGTTTTACAGAAGACAGTTAGCATGATCCCTGTGATCAGCAATGACAAGGTAAGATAATGTTTATAGGACTGGTTAGAATTCTTTATCAGTTGCGTATTTATCTACCGGCGTCCTCGGAGCCACGCCCCCTGTTTGAACATGTAAAATAAAATGTTGAAATAAATGCAAGCGTTCCTGCTGGGATTTGAACATTGTACACCATGTAGTTACTTACTGAGCTGTCTTCGGAGCTCAAAATGTATGCGTCCCAAGGCTCTCCTATCTCTTTTTTTTTTTTTTGTTTTTTTTATGGGGGGGATGGGGTCCACTGCACACATACCATTCATATTCATAACAAGAGTTTGTATGTAACTCTAAAGTAATACAGGAGTCATGTAACACATTACAATTCTGAGACAGTAATATTATAAGGTAAGGAATTACTTTTAAATAACAGTAACAACTAATCTATAATGGATTACAGTTTGGAAGGAACTTGTACAACACTGTACTGTACAGTAGTTAAACTTATCCTGAAAGGTTAAGTGAGCTTTTTTTCCACATAAGTGCTATAAAAATGACTCCAGTTTGAGGTACCGCCGTGCTGATGGAATGCATTCAGCATTAATAACACTGCCTCATCTGACTTTTGTCCATCTCCCTCTGTGTTTTCCTGTCCACCATTAGAAGCCTTGATTTCCTTCGATTGGATATGTCAATGTTTTCATCATGTTTTCAATGAGTTGAAAGAAAAGTGGAGAAGCATTTGTAAAATGAATGTTAGAAAAAAATCTATTTTCCCATGACCGTCTTCATTTTTATGACTAACCCTAGCACATTTAACTCTGATATTTAACAACCATGTTTTTGAACAAAAAAATGTATTTCATATCGACTTTTCTGGATAAGTATGTGAGTAGTAAACTCTACATGTAGAATTTTAAGCACTCATGGAAATTTTTTGTGCGTTTCTGAGAAATTAAATTCATATTTATCAATTTTGGAATTTTTATGGTAAGATTTAGGCACTAACATTTCATATTTAGAGGTAAGAAAGCATATTTATAACAAAAGTAAGCAAAGATGTGATCAATAAATGAACCTGATACCAATGTCCAAAGGATTCAGTGTATTTTTAAATGACTTGGTTATTAGTGTTTTTTTGGTATTATTACAGAGTATTATGGAAATTTACTGACAGCTTTACATTAACATTTGGATTTGTGGAATTTTTTGAATATGTTTTTTGATGTTTTTTTTAATTGTTTTTGGTTTTAAATGTTGATATCCAAAATATAGAATACACAAACAAACAAATGAATGTCACTAACACGGGTCACTGTGGTTTATTTCCTTCCATTTATACTGATTCTTTAACCTCTGTCTGAGCTAAATTGCTCAGTTTTAGTCTGTATTCGCTTGTACAGTTTGTGTAATGTGTTGTTTTTCTGCTGCTGAAGAACTAACATCTTCATAAAGTGAATTACCATAAATCTGTGATCTGCTGGACCGACTTCTGAACTGTAAGTCTAATTTGCACAGACGCTTTAGTTACATTAGAGAGTGAAAACATTTTTGATTCATTATAAAGCTTTGGGGAACAAATTAGTCTGAGTAATTAATGGAAACACTGCAGCTGTCATAGTATGTACTGGAAAATGTGGACTCGTGTTTAATTCATCTTGCTATTGTCAAAATATTGTAATAACATTGGGCCAAAAATGAGTTTGAGTTTCTAGGCAGATAACAACAACAAAAAGCCATTACATGTGGCATAAGCCTCCAGAAACCAGAGAAAAGTAGACAAAAACCTGCTATATTTGACTTGTAAGGGCCTGTTTTTGCAATGGCAGCACTTATTTTTTAAACATACTCTACGTGGTTAAGTGTGTACAGGGTTCAGCATCCTCAGTAGAATGCCCTTGGTGGAAACTTTACTATGCCAACAAGATATTAATAAATGTCGCTCTGTTGGATTCTCGGACTAAACACATCTCTGATTCAATCCCATGAGCTAACTGCTCCATGCAAAAAGGAACTAGGTTAGTATTTCTATGAAGAGTTACATGTTTTTGTCAAGCTGTTATTACATTTAGATGATACATACTGACTGAATGCCTGATGAAGGTAAGGTAAGGTAAGGTAAGGTAAGGTAAGGTAAGGTAAGGTAAGACTTTATTTATACCACCCTGGGGAAATTT
>JAPQRQ010000019.1:33858005-33915332 GCA_037367365.1 Apogon talboti | reverse complement strand
GGTAGGGTTAGGGTTGGGGGTAGGGTTAGGGTTGGGGGTAGGGTTAGGGTTGGGGGTAGGGTTAGGGTTGGGGTTGGGGGTAGGGTTGGGGTTGGGGGTAGGGTTATGGTTTGGGTCTTTAAGGGTTAAATGTGATTCATTTGTCGTTAAATTTCTTTGAAACCTTTATAATGATTCTAATTGTTTTTCAGTGTAGCTCAGAATCACCTGGACATATTTAAATTAAGTAGCAAATTCCACAAAACCAAACTCATGTCACTTCCAAACCTTTTGGCCACGAGTGTAGAATTAATCCTGACTTTCACTGTTGTTGCCTGTTCTCATGTTACTTTATTCTCCTTTTTGTTGCGGATGTTTGTTTTTTGTACTGGGCTTCAAAATAGACCGTAGTCTCTTATTTTTTATTTTTATTTTTTCCAGAGCTGTACATTTCAAGACATTTCATTACTGGTGATTTTGGACTCTTTGGGTTTCCTTCATGTGCGTAAAGGGACATGTCTGACGTCATTAGTAAGAGTGTACCATTCAAATTGTGGTTATTCTAGGTTTACAACAAAATCAACTGCTCTGTTTGTAATTTAGCATCTGATACATGTCAATAACAACAGATTATTACAATATTAGTATCAGAAATGTTTCCCAGCATCAATGTGTGTGCAATAAAGCATCACTTTGCTAATTTTACTTGACATAAAGAGCACAATAGAGGCAGTGAAAACAGTATTTTATCTGATCGGAGGTCCTTCACATGTGCAAACCCTCAATCCTTCACACGTCTAGAGCTATCTATGAAGGATGTGAGCGTTCTGAAGGGTTTTGCAGAAGAGAATTTCTCATGACAAATAAAGTAACCTGTGTGCAAATGGAAAATAAAAGGCATTTTCCAATTAATGTAAAGAAGACCAACATCGTAAGTGTATCCAGCAGAGCAGATATGAGGTCAACTCTTCAAAAACAAACACAAAAACGTGTAAATTGTCCTTTGGTGCTTAATGGAAACCGATTTTTAACGACTGATGTGAGGGTCATTTTCTGCTGTTTTGCTGGAGTGAAATGCTCTTTAAATATTCTGTGACATATTTCACTTCCTGTTTGTTGCCGGTTTGCATCTCCGTTCACCCTGGTTCAACCTCATGATTGATTATAAGTTATCAAAAAACAAAAACAAAAAACAAAAACAGTCCTGCAAATTCATTTCAGTCGGGCTAGTCATACAGAAGGTACAGTATAAAACAACACAAAAAGAAAATGTACCGCAACAATAAATAGTCACCGTCATTATCAGTTGTACATGTGAACAGAAGATGTCAACTAACAGGATGTGCAGAACAAAAAAAACCCAAAAACAACAAAAAAAGATTTTTCACGAACATGTTTACATCGTAACCATAGCAACAGAACCATCTCACGACTGTCCGTTCCCTGTGTGAGCTGAAGTCTAAAACGGTTGTCTTGGTTTGTTTTTCTCTCTCCGTTAGACGCTCCTGTCGCTCTTCAGTCAAAACCGTCATGTTACTTCTGTTCACCTGCTTTTACTTCTGATCCTTATGACCTTTGACGTTTGTATCAGGGGCAGCACGTGGCCAGTGTGACTGCTTACGATAAAGCCAGCTACGTACTGTACTGCCTTCGCGCAAATAAAGAAACACTCACACACTTCATGAACGAATGATAGAAACAAACTTAACAGTGAAAACATGACTCAGATGATTTCATGACATGACTGGAGGAACAGAAGAAAAACCACAGAAGGGGATTTTGATATATGTTTTGTGCAAATGCTCTGCTTTTCTTTTCACCTCTGTTGAAGCTGAATCATATCTAATATATATTTATATATATATATATATATATGTATTTATGTATGTATCTAAAGATGGAGACATTCTGCTGTCTGGGTTGACATGCATCAGCTCTGGTTCTGAAAAGCGTCTCACCGTTAAAGTTGCTTTTTATAAAAATTATACCTTTCTGATCTGACGCTCGGGAAATATTTTTCAGATTTGGGTTCAACTTCCAGTTTTGTTCGTGCTAAGATGCTATTAACCCATAAAGACCCAGTGCTACTCTTCTGGCTGTTCCCAAATGAATTTTTCTCTCTCTGTTGAAGTGATGTATCACCACTTATTATAATATTATCCTCTGTATTTTGCATTTTTCACTGTAAATCATGTATTTCCCTATATTTAATTTAGATGTTAATGAAAGCTCACAGTAAATTCAAAGGTTATTATATCAAAACAGAGACAAGTGGAGAAAAAGTGACTTTTTCAGTCAAATCTATCATTAACTGAACATAAACCCAGTGTGTCCATCCACTGTCATTGATCCAACTCATGGGTTTTATGGTGAATCAATGTTGTAGAAGATGACGGTGTTTCCATGGTAACTACAGAGCCTCTGAACTTCCAAATGGGTCATATCTGATGACCATGAAAAGATGAATAACTGTATTTTACACCAATTATTGACATGTATTTGTAGGATTAGTGGATCAACAGGTATTAAACAGTTTAGATCAGTGGATGGTTTTGGTCGCTGGTGGATGTTTGGGTCTGTATGGGTTAAATCTGATTTGACCTGAAAATATTTCCCGTGCGCTACGATGTCTAACGCTGAGACGCCTTCGGTCGTCAGGCTGAATGAAAAAAAAGGCATTCAAGGGGAACTAGTATCTGAACACAACGTAACGACGACAGGCTCAAACAGCTTCTAGATGCAGTACCTTCAGTAATCTACCGATAATCTGGAAAATATATGGCTTTATAAACAGACCCAATCTGCCCTCCTTCAGGGCGACGGCGGGGAGACGGAGGCCTGGACCGTCAGACGAGAAAGCAGCACGAACAATAAGAGTCTTCTCAACAACAATATAAGCTTCTGTACAATCAGGCACAAAAATAAACACTTTATCTCTTTAAGTCCAGTCTGAATCCTTTGGTCTTTGGTACCGCAGAAGAGATGACGCTCCGTGTGGAGGTTTGAGGACTGAAAGACGTGAGCAGAGCCCTGGATCAGCGCTACTGCCGCCCGCTCCAACATCTTCCCTTTGTGTTCAAAGAGATGTGTGCAGGCTGAGGTCTCTGTAGCAGAGTGCATTGTGGGTAATGGAAGCAATGTGGGAGGGGAGGGGGGGGTTGGTCTGCAAGCCAACACCTCTGATATGATAAGTACCGAGGTTTGTCCTGGCGCTACATGTTTGATCCTGATGGTGGAAGGGCCGGCGGTCCCACGGTATCCAAACCGGCTTCGAACTGGACTGGAACCTGATATTAGCTCATATTTGTAGCAAAAGGTCCAGCTGGTACAGTCTTCATTCTGTGTCCACGTAACTAGTTGCTTATTATCAAACGTACTGACTGTTTATTAATCATTATACACCACTTATTAATGCCTTATTCTGCATGATGACATTGTATAATAACTTCCAAATTACTGCTTATTGATGACAAGGAAACTCCTGTCCATGAATTAATATCTTAATATTAGCTTTCTAATAAGATATTATTATCTTATTATTAACACTTTGTGCTGAGTATTCCACAAATACATGAGTCATGTACAAGTTTTTTTACTTGCCATCAATAAACAGCATTTTATTGAAGAAAAACTAAAACGTTAACGGTCTATGAGCTGTAGACTATGGTCAGAGGAAGGCATTGATAAGTTTTTTATTATGATAACTAAAGAGTCTATAACTTCGCTAATGAGGAACTAGTTAAATCTGAATATGTGTATATTAATATGAACTTTAACCGTATGCTTATATATGACTTTATTTTAAGGACCAGTAAGTAAGATTTAGGAGATGTATTTGCAGAAATGGAATATATGTTGTAATGTGTGTATAACAATCTATAACTATAAATCCCTTTGAATGAGCCCTTAATATCTATACATTAATGAAGTTCTTTTCTACAGTAGTCCTGCATGGACAAACCACACAAGGGGCCGGTGGTCTTAAATCTTACACACTGGTCCTTTAAGTTCAGATCAGACCAAAGATTCACAACGAGACGAGTTGTAACTCAGTTCTATGTGGAATGACCCGTCTGCAACGTTCTGCAAACCTGACCAATCACACCAATGCAACTGGACGAGAAAAAACGTTTCCAACGCCGTTCGGTGCTCAGCGTCTAAGTGACGGCTCCTTTTATAGCTGTATATGATAGGTAGCATCTTAAAATATGAATGACTCCAGTTGCATTTGTAGTACTGACGAACCGACACA
Organism: Apogon talboti; assembly: GCA_037367365.1. Taxonomy (NCBI): domain Eukaryota; kingdom Metazoa; phylum Chordata; class Actinopteri; order Kurtiformes; family Apogonidae; genus Apogon; species Apogon talboti. The sequence goes on along the minus strand of JAPQRQ010000019.1, from coordinate 33,911,101 downwards.
AGCATAAAATATGAAAGGGTCTGGAATAACTCCTGACTGTCCTTGGAGGACTCCTGTCATTTAGAGGCCTTGGTATCGCTAATAGAAAAGTCCAAAATTGTACTTTCCTGTTGTGTCTCATCTGACCTCATTTTGGAGACAAAAAAAAAAGTACTGCAGTCAAAGGTGAGAGACCAGTACTTTCTGATTCTGCTTGATTTATACCACTATTTACACATTTCATGTCTAACGGTTCAAAAGACAATTTTACAGGTCGAGAAAGTCACAGATTGTTGTAAAATACCTAATGACTACACACCCCAAAGGTGAGGAAGTGACGTCATCGTAACGTTCACTTTCCACAAGAATGAGGTGAAATATGTGGAGAAGAAAAGTCACTTTTTGGGTCTTTCTGACGTTGAAAATGTGCACTGAGAGGTTTCTTCATCACCGACTGCAACTTCATTGACTCATAAAAGTATATTTTAAATTCAACATCATCCTATATGTAAATAGTGGCACAAATCACACAGGATCAGAACGTTTCTTGTCTGTTGCCATTTATAAATTTTTTCCAAAATTAGGTTCTATGAGGCACATCAGAAGGGGCGGGACTTCTCTCAATAAGGGGAAAAACACATGACTGGGGCTGGATTGCACAAGGGGAAGGGTAGTTGTTAGCGACAGTTAAGCTACAGCCCATAAACCCCAAGGAAAATAAAAAACAAAACAGAACTGTAAAGCCATCCACTGGTGGTTTTCTCGAGTCTTAGGAAGCGCTTCAGACGGATCCGCTCCACACTGCTACGACGTCCAAAAACAGTCACTTCTCATGAATCTTTGGTCTGACCTGCGCTTCAATGTCTGCTATGTTGAAAAATGTGTTTGGCAAAGGTAACATAGTGAAGAAGAAAGTATTTGTGTGAAGGTTCATGTAACTGTGCAGATCTGGCGCTGACTCATAAAGCCTTACACTTAAAAAAATTCCTTTGGTTATTTAAGACACTTTTAAAGTTACTGAATCTCTGATTAAGCGACAACGTGTAAACAGCAGGACGTGGATGACTGCTGCTGCTCAGATGATGACTCCACATACTGTATATTGGCTTCATGCTACAGTTCCTTCACAACCGTTTTCTTCTGAGAACGTGACTCCCAGAAGCGTTAGGGATCAAGCGCCCGCTGCACTGAGCGTTAAGTCCTTTGGTTTCTACGACGACAGGATGGTTTCCATTTCTGTCTGCTTTGCGTCCAGCTGAGAGTGCATCCCGTTTGGACCGTGGTCGGTGTATGAGGGGGTGATTATGACTGTGTGTTTGTTACAGTCAGCGGCTCTGGGAGTCAGCAGTGGGTGGCCTCGATGGGCGACAGCGTCAGGATGCTGCGATCGTTGGAGTAGTTCTCTGTGTCGCTCCAAGACCTGAAAACAGGCAGCAGTGACTGAGGGTTAGGAGGCTGAAGGGGTTTGAGTGCATCTGTGGATGAGGGGGCAAGGGTTGACAAGCTAACGCACAGTTAGCCAAAGGTTTGTTTACTACCTCAGCAGCTGCACTCCAACTAGTGGAGACTGCAACTCCTACTTTATTTTCCATGTTGAACATCATCGTGACTATAATCAACATTACCAAACACAGCTGTAATGATCAGGATGATCGATTCTACCGCTTAACCTTTAAAAACACCAGTGCAGCTGTTTTTACTCCCTCAAAAACCTACTGTGGAATGATTGTCTGACAGTTTAGATCTACATAAGCAGCTGGATGAAGCAGAGAAGAAGAGTGAATAAAGAAAAAAGTTAATGAATGAAGTGATGATAGTTGAGTATCACGAGTCTCTCCTCATCCTCAACCAACTCTTTTCTTTTTATTTCCACATAATCGGATTTGAAATGTAAATGTTTGTGTTTCCCTGTATTATTTTTCCATCCAGTATTGGATAAACTAACCTTCAAATGTGCTACTCTGGTTCTGAATTTGCTGCCTATCACTACTATAATGAGAAAAGAACATTCATAAACTCTTAGAGTTTCTTCTTATTTGTATATTTGTGTTGATCTGTACCTCAATCATGTTGAAATTTGACAGTGGGATTTTTCATTTTTACTGCAAATACACATAGTCTAGTTGAAAAAAATGAATATTCAGCCTAGACCAGATCATAACAGGCTTGTACTGTAGGCACTAGGCATGATGGGTAATCGTTTCATCCACCTCTCGTCTCACCCTGATGCACCCACTGACTCTGGAACAGATCAGACCACATGACCTTTTTCCACTAAAACAGTCCAAACTTTATGCTTTATAGAAACTGAGGGTTGTTTCAGAGACGAGAAGCTCCTCATTACATCAGTTAAAGAACTCGATGCAGGTCAAACATATTAATCACTGCAGTTATTATCCAATAAACGGATCTGAACTATTGGCTTAGGTATCATGAATTTTCTCATATGCCAAGGAAACGTTGTTATGTTTGACCTAATTGCAAAACTAGTAACACTAAATACTTAACTCCCTCAGCAATTTGACTATTCCTTTAACTCTTAATGGTTCATATAATTCTTTTTAGGAGATTGTTATTAGATTTCCTTAGCTAAGTGAAACTGCTTATTTCCCCATTGAGGAATTCTATAGCCTTTAGATTAACCAATCACCTCTACTTTAGTCTGTTTGTTGCTGCTGCTCCAAACAAACGGCCCCAAGTGGGATTAATAAAGTTGGTTATATTGTTATGTAATGTCTGGATTCTCTACTGGTGATTATTTATTGGTATTGGTCGACCCTTAATAATCATAAAGAGACTATAAACCATGATCCAAAATAAATAATCAGTACATTTTAGTCTAGGTATGGCTACTTTAATGTCTTACTTGCTTTTCTACTCAGACTAAATAAGCAGCAGAGGAGTCGCATGGACTCGACGTCTCTAGAGTTTTAAAAAATGCAAATGGTTTCACTACTGTTTATGGAGTTGTGGAGCGACAACATTTCCAACCTCAACCTCCTAATGTATCCAATCTCCGTCTCTAGAAATTGTCGTATGCTGTTGTTTAAGATGAAAGAAACCCCTCTGCACTATAACAATCATCCTATTCCCTCTCTGTTCATGGTTCATTCTTTTAAGGTCTGAGGTGAGACTTGAACTACTCAACCCATGGATATACATAAATAAAAACAATAATCATACAGAGAAATAAACCAGGATAACAACCATACTGCCACATATATCCACTCTCAGCATCAAGTAAAACATTTATTCTTGTGTTTGGTTGAATAGTTTAAATATATCTTTAGTAGAAAAATAGGTTTCATTATCTCTTCCATAACATCAAACATATATATGCCTGTTGTATATGTATAAAATATATCATATAATTTATATTAGTATTTAGATGTATGACGGTGCCCTCTGAAAAGTAGATAATATGCCACGAAAATCTTAATATCAACCAGCCCTAAGTCTCATTTCAGTGACATAGATTTGGATTTTATCATGTCATTCAATATAACAAATACTGTATATGTATGTAATAAATATAATCCCATTCAGACACTGTAAATACACAACATATGCCTTTATAACGTGAAAATATCATATATTATACCTTTAATGTACAATATCCACCCTGGCCTGTATGTGGAGTCTCTATTTGTCCATCAATATCAGACCTGGACTTAAACAGACTAATGCTTTTTATTTAAGGACATACGTTATGCAACCCCCTGACTATTACAACTCTTATAACTCGCCTGGAGACTATTTTACATGCTTTTAAATTGATTAGTCAGGCGTTTAGCAGCATGGACAAAAACAGCAAAGGCGCTGAGCAGTGTACCCAACAGCTTGCCACTGTTGAGTCACAGAGATTACAACAAACCGACCGCCACCAAAGCTGAGTCATATCAAAGCCAAACCAGTCGACGATCAGAGCTTCTACCTCAAAGCACCAGCAGGGAGGAGCAGAGAGGCTGTTCCTCAGCGTCCTCCAAGCTCAAACGGGACCTCCGTTTTTGCCTGCTGGACCTGATCTCCACATGACTGCATGAGTAAAGCCTGATGTGTGACTCGTTTTTCCTGTAGTTCTGAGTATTTTAATATCCCCACCTCGCTCTCTGACTGTACATCCAAATATTTTGAAGTATCCGTTTATTCCTAAATGTCACCTGCTTTAGTTATGAACAGCGCTGGTGACCTTCAGTTAAGACAACCGTTTTAAGACCTGGTAAACAGGAAAACAGGGCCACCCGCTGACTTTAAATAGGCCGATGACTCAAATGGTGGTTTGACTGGAGGCAAGACTGTGCGCTACGTCACTAGATCAGCTGTGTACCGGAGCCGGGGTCAACTGAAACATGTTAGTGCTAAAACTGACGTCGCTGCCCGGGTTAGCACTAAAACACTTTCAGGATAAGCCAGTGGGAAACACAATATTAAGGGGAATAAAAAAAAAAAAAAAAAAAAAAAAAAAGTGGCAAATTTCTGACAAGATGAAGCTCACAAGGGACGTTAACAGCACATGAATAATTAATCTGAAAGGTCGAACAACATTATGCAGATTTCAGACGCAGAAGGACAAGGACACAGAGTGAGACAGTGTGAGAGGGGGCACAAATACATACAGGTTTACATTGTATACAAAATACCAAAGGCAACAGCAGCCCCCATGCAACAAGACAGAATCTGGGCATACTTGTTTTGTAGCTGACAGAGAACAAGACAGGTGGAGTTACAGAGATATACTGTCATTTCAAAACGAGGTTATAAAACAAGCATGCCCTAGGAGTTGGCCTCTTCTCAGAAGCGCATATAAGGCTTCAGGATCCAGTAGAAAAAGACTAATAGATACAGGAAGTAGCAAAAAAAAAAAAAAAGACTCTGAGACTACACTTCCCAGCAGCCTCTCTGGTTCAGGGTGTGGTCCCCGTGATGTGGGAGAAGAAGAGGAGGAAAAAGGGGGTATCTCATAGCAGCTGTGTTTACATCCAAGTTGTCTTTTTTTCTGTTTTATTCTAATGCATCCATCTAGAAAGATGAACAGATGCTGAAAAATTAAATAGTCGTTTAATAAATACAGATTCTGAAAATATGTCAAATTCAGACAGAGGGCAGGAAGTGAAAAGCACAACAGACGAAATGGAGGAAAGTCTGTAAAGCGCTAGATTATGCAACACTAGAGAGAAAGGAAATAACTTCTCTACATAGGTTTGACATGAACCTTGTGTTGTGAAGACGATCAAACAGAAACTGAAACAAGCTGAAAGAATTGCCATCGAGGCGACAGATCTAAACAACCAACTCGTGAAAACAAATGATTGAACACCAACAGCACGGAGGCGTGACTGTTACTTGGTTTTAATTCTTTTGATTAAGCTAGAAACAGCCTTCAATGAAACCCCGCCTCTCACTGTCCATGTTTCAATAGTTTATTGGATGCTTTTTGGTGAGTCACTCTCACTGATCTGGTGAAACGCCACTAAAGATGTGGAGCATCATGAAACTAGAAGGAAAAGCCGTTACTGCACACCACAGCTTATGGACATTTTTTAGTCTCTGGTGTAATTTCTAACTCCAATGTAATGTTTACTGATGTTTCTTTGTTACTATTGATTTAGATAATATTACGTGTGCACTGTTCACTGTTTTTTTTTTTTTTACCCTTAGCAGTAAAAAAAATCTGGCACTAGATAAAAAAAATCCCAGTAGTTTCTCTGATTCATCTGATTGGTTGTGACACGACCAATGTAAACTGCAGGCATTGTACATTTATAGCAGTGTTTCCTATGTAGAAAATCACTTCCTGCCCTCGATATGTAGTTCCAAACACAGGAACATTGGTTTGTTCAATTAGCAGCATTGAATTATTGATTAAAACTTGCTTTGGGATGTTGCAAAGAAGCTGAATCGTCCACTGTCTGAAGACTACATACATGCTAACAGATGCATTCACTTCACAGTTGGCTTTAAAACATCACTGATCATTTTGATGTTTGATGACAATGTTGCATCTTTTTCCTATTTTAGAGACATACTGTTCTGCTGTTTGATGTTTGGATGGAGACACAGCTGCTGAGACGTGACAACTACACACAGGAGTCCCAGATTATGAACAAAACTCCTGACATCAGTGTCATCATTCTTGCTTTGTAGACCCTAACTTTAATTCAGCTGTGGTCGGTATCATCTGCTGCAACAACAGGCCAGTAAAGCAGCCAGCTACAGTTTGGCTTCCAATATATAACAGATAGATACTTGATACTTGAGTATTATTATATGTGTTATATACGTCATAAATAAGTTGCTATATGCATCTTCCAGTGAATGAGCATGTTATACACTGTAGTACTGGCGGATGCAATTCTTTCCACTATGGCAGTTTCCTAGCATTAAGGCCAAACGTGGGCTTACACACATTTTCATTTTCTTCTGCTTTTCTGCCGTGTGTTCTCCCACATAGAAGAGAAAGGAGGGGGAGAAGAGCGAGGAGGAGTTGGGGAAGGATGAGGAGGGGTAAAAATTCAACTAGGAGATTCAGTTCTAATTTTGTTGATTGCGGTTTTTACATTGTAGTAAGGCTCACTGTTTCTGTTTATCCTCTGGAAGCATAAAGCAGCTGCTGTTTACTCAGAGGAAAGAATCCAATTGTGTGTTTTGTGCCAGGGTCAGGAAACCAATCAATCGTTCCCACAGGAAGACGTTCATTTAAATTGAATCATGCATTTAATGGCAATTGAACTCCACAGCAGAGGGAATTGTTTCCCGTCTTCTGCTGAAAAGGCCAGCAACTGAAATAAATTCTTTCCAAGGTGCATGCACCACGCAGCAATAACTGAGGCTTAATAAAGACTAGAAAAATTCAAGGTGAGATCTATCCCACAGTCCCGACCAGGTGAATCAAATGAACAGATGATGCTCCAGATTTCAGTTATTTGCACTGAGGCCTGAAAGACTACAAGTCTTGAGATGTCATTACAGCAGGTCACAATTTTGCACCTGGCACATCTCTGCTACATGATAAGGCTGCTGTATCCCCCCGGGCCTGACTGACACTGTGATGACTCTACTCAAACACAGAGAGCCTGCCATTCACTGTCCAGAGGGGCTGAAGGGAGGGATAGGGGGCGTAAGGGAACAGTGCATCCCTTATTTGACCTGCATGCAGTCATTACCTTTACAAACACACACACAGTCATGAACAAAACAAACATGCGTGCCCACTCTACCCGAATCCACTGCAAAAGACACACACACACACACACACACACACACACACACACACACACACACACAAGATCCAAGAATGCTGCTACATCTTCATTACTGATCCAATCGATACTGAGCGTCCCAAGCTGTTTTGAGGAGTATTGAAGGCTCAGCAGAAAGGATTGTTCAGGTCAATTAATCAATGACCCTTTCGAGTCACTGGGATTCAGGTAAAAGACACAGTAACAGTGAAACCGCAGACTGGCAAACTGTGAACTCGGCTAACTCACCTTTGAAGCTGCACTAAGCAAAATATCGCATGAAAATCCTGTTTTTATCAAACATGAAAACAAAGTGAAGGTGCCACAGAGTGGGAAGCTCTTAATGCACAAACTTGGCACTGCATTGACATCAGATTTTTACTATTTCTGGGTCTCAGCTATGTCTCACTTTGAGGGCATCAATAAGCAAAGTGCAGCTTGAAGGATGATTTGCCGCAACCTCCCGTCACAGCTCTTAAATAACCAGATCGACATCTGACGTGTGGATCATTTCTCTACTCCAGCTGTCTGGCCTCATTTATAGAGAAGCCCTCCAAGAAACAATAGAGGACAATAGGCAAAACAGCAACTTAATGTTTGACACAGACACTGGATTTATCTGTTAAAGTGCATATACAGATCTGACAGTTTTTCTTTAGAACTGTCAGATCAGCTTCCCTTTGGAAACAAACTCTCAAGGGAACAGGAAAGAGGACAGACAAAGCAGACATAACAACAGATCATAGCATAGATGACGACGACACAGACATACAGGCTATCAGACAAATCTGCCCCCAATGTAGGAATTACACAAGGTTATTGAGCATTCGAGTGAGACCTGGTGAGGCTTAGTTAACTCAGCAGACCTCCAGTAACAGGCCTTTAAGCGGTAGTTTGAAGTTCATGAATTGGGGTCGCATGAGGCACTGCTACAGACTGTATTACCTTCACTACAGAGTGTTTGGAGAAGCAGACGCTGGAGCTAAGTATTGTACAGCTATGGACCGGAGAAGAGGCAAAAAAAAGGGCTTTAACCACCTATAAAAAATCACACTGAACAAAAGTCAGTATCAGTTAAAGTGGATGTTATATCTGGTGTATTTAACTCCGACTTGGCATCAACTGACGCTGCGATGGTGCGCTCTTCAAAACCTCAGCTCGTCTCAATCAGCTGGAAAGTAATCACCAAAGTCACACAAGAACAAAAACATATGCACTGAGGCAGCGGCAGACCGACACCAGCCACAGTTGTTTTTGTCAGAAGGAGTCAGGTGGCGTTGAATAGCACTTAAGTGGCTTGTCAGAACAGACTGACGTGAAGGTTAAACTAGTGAAAATGTTCTAAATATAGTCAACACATGAACTGAAATAGCTTTCTGGGACTGTTTTAGGGGGCTAAAATTTTGCCTCTGCCCCTGTCCACAGTAGTATATTTCTTAGCTCCATTTACTCATTGTAATACAAAGTCCATGTTTAAGTACCTCATACAATCCCACTTTAAAGAACCCAGACTAACCATTACATAATAATGCACTCACTCCCTGCATGCTATGTAGAAGGCCATCACAATCTAGTGAGTCATTGGTCTCTATGATTTTGGTTATAAGGTTCACTGATACTGATAGTGTGAATATAAGCCTTTCTGTCTGGCTGAATCTGAATGTCCAGACTGTCCGCGATGGTCTCATCCACACATCTTCAGCTTCTAACTCCTCCTTTGGCTGTTGTCACAAAGATTTTCTAAGATGCACCCAAAACCAGTCTTTACAACCATGTGACACCCCCCCCGTCCCTTGCACTTATACTCTCAACTCACGTCAGATCAGAGAAAGAAAAGCCAGTGAAAAAATCTGACACTGAAAATCAAAACAGTTGAGACCGCAGCCAAAAGTTTGTGAAACCGAGAGGCAGAGAGGGGGTTCGTCAGGACTCCGAGCCCCCTGTTTGTTGTCGTTGCATCATTCCCACCTGTTGTTGCGGCTGGACGAGTGACAGTGGCTGGCGCTGGCCTGGCACTGCCCGGTCATTTGCTCCAGGAGGCAGGCCAGGCGGGAACAGCCGCTCTGCCCATGTTGGTAGCAGCACAGGGACTCCACACAGCTGAGGGTCTGCGCCTGGGTGGCTGATAGAGACTGAACAGAGACAGCAGAAGGTGAAGGAGAGGACGAGGCGCAAAGTTAGAGAGTAAAACAGAGGTGGTTAGAAAGATGACCGGAACAAAGAGGACAAAAAGCAAAAGGATGAAAAAGAGGTGAGTGGAGAAAGAGACAAAAAAAGCAGAGATTATTACTAATACTTTGAAGGTTCACAGCATCATTTTGTGGAATGAATAATGTGACTGATGGATGACATAATACATGCTTTCACATAAACAATGTACAGGGAGAACATGCTACATCAACGCCTGAAATGTTGCAAATAAAATAAAATCTTAATTAAAACAGACAGAAAAGCTGAACATGTTAACATAATGTGTAATATGCTTTTTAAACAAATAAAGGTTTAGTTTGGAAATGAATTGGCCTAGAGAACTATGAGCAGAATCTTTACAAGGACCTTAAAATGGAACCTACAATCATATTAATAATCACATTCTTTTCATTTTTCTACAGTGCATTTATTGAAGGGTACAAATAGTTATCCCTCCTGTAAACTTCAGTGTGTAACTGTTACAGCGACGATACTACACTGTATTTCTAATCTGAGTCTTTTTCCTCCTCAGGCTCCAAAGCACTAGACAGCACTGGGTCACAGTGATGCTGACAGGAATAGATTTCCTCCTCTGCACTTATCTAATGTTATAAACCACTGAATTGAATGTTTTCCTTTTTACTGCAGTGTGTCATGGTGAAACCACTTAGTATTATGAGATTCCCGAGTGGTCATTCAAAGCAGGATGAGCCCACAGTGTGCGTTGCACTGCAGCTCGGGTTTTTCTGTCAGACTGTCATAACTGTGATAGATCGCTCGGGATCCAATCCACGGCCCGCAGCATGAAGTAACCATAAACCAAGACCGACCGATCAAATTCACAGGCAGGTTCACTGTATAAGCAAAACCTGCTCTCAGTACTTTATATCTTAGGTGTAAACTACATGAGAAATCTGACTCCCGTTTTACCGTAGCAGCTGACTGTGCTCTGATACAAATAATACTCCGATATATTGAATACAAATACTATGGCTATATCGTCATCACTCATTTATACATATAGTTGTGATAATGTTAATTATATACGTAGAGGGTATACATATACATAAAGGGTAGTGGTTTCTGTAGTTTGTACTAACAGCTGCAGTAGTAGTATATCCACTGTTAGTACTTGTATTTAGAGTAGTGGTATTAAGAATTATGGACATTTGTTGTAGTTATTGTTAATTATACTAGCACCAGTTGTTCTAGTTTTTAACAGTTATAGTACAGTTTGCTGTGCATCCATGTGTCTCCCCCTATGTGTTTACTCCTGGAGGATTCTGTTGGGTTTCTGTAAAATTGGCTCAAGAGTCTGGTTTAGACCGGCTCTAAATGGAAAGTGTCATAACTTTTGTTATGATGTAACGTTATATAAATAAATTTGATTTGACTTATTAATGTGAAACTTGACATGCAGCTTAATGACAACCGTGTTTTTGTGAACAGTAAGGCTAACGACTACTCTGAATTTTCAGTGGCGGCCTTAGTAGGAAAAGCTGAATGAAGTAGCTGCCTAGAAACCCGAGGGATCAAGTGGCTCTGCTGTTCTGAGTCAGCACCTGAGGGAGACGGTGTGTGAGGCGAAGGAGGAAGTGAAGAGCAGAGAGACGGCCAGACAACAGAGTATCAGATTACACTTAGGTAGTTTGTATTGTGCGCTGTTGCTCTCCATAACAATACAGAAAAAGATATGCCCGGGGTAACAAATAAAGCAAAAGACTGCAGCAATTTAACCTTCAATACTGAACTGTTTGCATGCATATACTCAATTAATTATCTGGTTTATGATTTTTAGCTTAACATAAAGACCATGTGTGTATGCGTTATTTTATTGACAGTGTTTTAATGAGTAAATGAAGCAATAGAGGAGAATTTTTAAAACTACAATGTTTGCATCATTGGCATTTGGAAAGTGCTAAATGAATGCTCTTCTGTTCATTATAGTTTGCTCAGGCATTTTGCTAAAAAAAAACAAAACGCTTGGACTTTTTGTCCTTTTCCATAAATTGTCCTATATTTTTTAATAAATGTGTCAATTCCAACTAGCTGCTATAAAGCCAGGGTTTCTTGTGCTACTTCTGTTACATCTCTATGCAGCAGTAATTAGAGACTATGTTGGTATGAAACCAATCTTCTTTTTGGCTGGCAACAACAGCACTGGATTTGAATTAATTTAGCTGTTAGGTGTTTATAGAAATAAATAAACAACTTGAAGCTATCAGAACATATTCCTTTTTGGTTTGTACATTTACTTGTTATGACGTACGAGTTTTAAGATTAACTACTCAATGGGCAAGAGAAATAATTATGCCAAGGGGAATCAGGCTGAATTAAAGTTCTTTAAGCCTGTTCATGGAAAAAAATAATTACATTTTAACTACAACAGACATTTCTCCAGAGTAGTGTTAATAAGAAACTATCATCAGTGCTATTTTTGTTGTACAAAATTAACTGTTAGGGACACCGCAGGCTATTTTTGCAAATTTTTGTCATTTTTCTTCTTTGATATGGTGATCATTATCGCTGTAACAGCTCAGGGCATGAATTTCTGCAAGAATATTTGATGTTGATCTAATCTCAGTTACTCTTATAGGTCTACTACACACTACTGACATGTTTTGCACCCTTGAGCCAAAAAAATGTGCATGCGAAAACCTGCAATAAAATCATAATATATCAAAGTTTTTCTTCCTGATTTTTTCTGCATAAAAATCTGTTAAACTGCTTCAGCTCTGCTCAAAACTGCAAAATATTCAATAAATTTCAGGAGTTTAATCTTTTAAAGGCCATTTTAAATATGTGCTGCCCTTGTTTAATTAACAAAACTAATTTTTGTAGGTTTTTTTCATAAATCATAGTGACATCATATATTAAAACTAGCATTTAAAGGGTTAAAATTCTGGAAATGACTGAACTTTTGGTTTAAGAGATTTATGAAAAAAACCCGAAAAAGAATATTAATATATGATGATCTTCTAGTATTTTTGTGCCTGTACATTCTTGGCTTGAGGGTCCTCAGAGGGCAGTAAATCAGAGGGATACAAGGGTTAAAATGACACCGAAAATAAAACCTGGTTAACCCTGTAATTAATATTTCTGTTTTAAAGGTTTGTTGAGTGATACTTATTGCCCTCTTGTGGCGAAGTCGGTGCTACCAACTGAATCCCCCTTTCCAGATTCTACAGCGGCCGTAAAAATGCAAAAGTCCTCATTATAGCCACAGATTATTTTGTTGTAAAGAGACCATTAACTCCGCATAGTAGCTGACAATAACAAACATTAATGCTCGATGCCACTTGGTATGAAAAGGAAGAGAAAGTCGGTTTGTAGCTTTCTATGGTAACAGAAACACTCTAATATTCCTTTTGCATGATTATACACTAATCAAAACATAATTATGAATTCTATATTCAATTCTGAACCTCTAAATGGAGTTTTTCTCAGGACCAGATGCCTGAACAGAAGGTTTGCTCATTGACTGACATTACCACATGATCATTCTGATCTCCTGTCTGGCTAAAATAGATCACCTCCAGTTTGTTGTTATTGTTACATTTAGCATAAATATCTGAAAACTAATTTACACAACTAACAGCATATCATCTGCTAGATGTTTGTTGGAGTTTATTGGAAGATATACGGGACTTGAAAAGCAAAAAAAAACAAAAAACAAATGTTAAAAAGCTAAGTTCATTTACAGAAAACAAAAATAAAAGAACTGATAACTGAATAATACACAGCGGGAGAAGATGACTGAATGAAAACAGGGTGACAACAATGAAGACAGCATGCCAACAGCATTCTCTCTTACTAGTTTCTGAACCCAGATCTGACTGATTATATTGAGGGGTGATTTGAGACCAGTTCAATATGGACAGGGTCAACAGGGAAGGACAAGGTTGTTCATGATAGGTGTGGGATGGATGGTGATGATAATGACTGGGTGGGAAAGGATGTGGTCATTCATATAGGAGCTGAAGCAAACGGAAGACATATAGACTGAGTTTACATGAAATACAAGGGTTGTGGAGGGACAGCTGTGTGACAATGAAATTTGTCAAATTTCAGGGCATGTGCAGTCAACTGCAAGGTACTAGGGGGTACATAGGGTTGTTTGATCCTCAGGTGAAGCCATAATGCTGAGGCAGGGACAGTACAGTGGGAGGGGGACAATGGGAGTGAAGAATGGTACTACCTAGGGGAGCAGGGGTCTGGGCCGGGGGCAGCAGGGGGAGGATAAGCAGCTAGCAGGTGCCAATTGTCCTCCCCTGGGCTCCGCTGGGCTTTAACAGGGTCATATTCTGGGCCGACTGAACCCTCACCCTCTTCCATCTGAAGGACACAAGATGCTTACAGTGAGCCCTGCTGGCCAGTCCAACAGCTCATCAGTCAGCGAGGTAGACTGTAGGTAAGACGTCCCCACAGCAACAGAGCACACAAAGCCAGTCTGTTAACTAACCAACCGCACTGCAAAATATATCCACCTTAGTCATTCAGTCTCAGATTCAAGATTTAAATCATGTTAAACCAAGCAACCATCTAGGAAAGTCCACCAGGAGCTTGAGTGCACAACCTGGTTGGGGTTTAGACCACTGAGGTGGATTTACACTAAGTGTGATATGCCTGAAATCCGCGGTCTCAGCGCCTGTTATCCATGTCCATGTGAAAGCAAAGCAATCGCTGTTGCCAAGCAACACACTTCAATCTAGAGATAGAACAAAAGTAATCAATCAATAACGAAAAGAACGGGCAATTAATTTTGGTTTAGTTTATATGTAACCACCAAATCAATAGACTGCTACAGCTCTGATTTTACCCAGAGCGCACAATAACTTCCTCTTTTACAAAGCTATGGTAAAACATGGACGGAGCAAACCAAATAAAAATAAAAAATACATTTTATAGAGTTGTATGCAGAGATGAATCTTTGTGGGAGGGTAAATGGATAATTCCCTAAGGCAGCATTGAGAGCCACTCCCCTAATAACTCAGCATGTTGTTGTCAGATGTAGTTTACATTTATCATATCCATATAGCATTCTGAAAGGCTCAATTTGCATAAAATCTATGTTCAATCAGGACCTGCAGGGCAGGAGACAGCACCCCATTTCAGTCTGATACAGGCTGTGGTTGAGGAGAGAGCTCTTCAATTAGCTCAAACAGGCCTCGTCTGCCAAAACGAAGCCTCTCAATCAGCTCACTCAGAGCAAACTGATGTCTAGGCGGTTTGTCCGATAAAAGATGACGCGTCTTAATGCCCTTGTGTTATTTATCCTGTAAACAAGTCTTGCCGTCATTGTTAATTTTCTTTTCTGGTTGTGTGATCATTGCTTCTGTGAGTGTCAAGCCCTAAAACAACATATACGGGACATGAACCTACATAAAATCATCTAATCTAATCAGAGTTCAGGTGTACAACTGGTGCACTCAGCTCCTAATTTTGAGAACGCCTTTTACTTTCATCTAGTATTTTTGGAGTCAAGACCAAATGACTACACTAATGCTGGATATATTTCCCAGTGCTGCTTATTTACCAACCAGCAAATTAATTAGTCAGTTAGTAAGCAAGTGGCCGGTCAGTCAGCGGGTCAGTCCAGGCTGCACTGTAGTGGGTCAGTTCAAATGTCACTTCTGACCCTCTGTCTACAGTGTGCTATAATCCAGTTGTATTGTACACTGTGGAGACCAAATCAATGCAGGTCCCCCTTTAAAGTCCTTCACAAGTGACCTCGTCAAAAACATAATACAGAGATACAAGAGATTTAATAAAACAGAGACGAGAGCAAATATTTAACTCATGAGTCAAAATAAGAGCTGTTTGCAACAAGACACCAATGTGGATCCTTACTCTCCTACTAATTGGGAGTGTGTAATAATTATCTCACTGATTTTGAAGAGTCTGTCAGAGAATCTGAGGAGGGTGATGAGGTCACTGGAGGAAGGCTTTAATTTTTCACAAGAGCAAAAACGACTGAACACACTGGCAAGAGGAAGGCTGAATAACTCAGAAACGGCGGTAAAACTGGGGAAAAAAAGAGCAGAAAGAACCTGCAGGCAATAGAAAGATGTCTCTGGAAAAGGATCCTTCTAGCACAGATAAGAGCAAATCTATTAGCATCCGAGCCAATTAACCTGCTGCTGAGTGTCTCAGGGCTACAGAGTAGGCAAACAGCAGTGTTCCCAGGAGAGCCCCCTGGGTTCTTTGGTGATTACCTCCCTCTAATCTAATTAGGAAAAGAAGAACTGAAAAATACTTGAATTTCTTATACAGGCATAAACAAATTGAGTTATGCAGCACTTTACAATGAATAGATGTCTGTATTTTTAACCCTGAAACATCCTGTTGTATAGTTATACAAATTATTCTGACCTTATCTGATAAATTCTGATCTAAAATATCAGTTCAAGGTCTACAGTTTGTTTCTGCTCATTGAGTTTGTGAGATGGGGCCTGTACTGTTCAAACTGTTGTCGATTTAGAAAAAAAGAAAAAATCACCTACCAGTTCATTAGATACTTTTAGCTCTCTAAAACAAGAGCCCTGCAATAAAACATGTTTCAGGAAGGTTATGATGCTCTGATTGTTTAGTGTAAGAGAGGTGTTGCTTTAATTTCATGGTAATTCTTAAAACTTCAGTTTTTTGTTGTTAAAATGCTTTGTATTCTGTTAAATTGTGTTGTGTCTCAAATTCACTGCATTTATATGAAATATTTTGAGAATGGAACCAACTCCTACTTTAGCACCACAAACTACAGCTACCAAACTGACTGTAAGACTAAATCAAAACAACAAAAAACTGAAATCATAATCAACTTATAAAGTATTTTATGCTAGGTGTACCTTGAAAACTGGCAAGTGAGCAAGCAATGCAGAACTACTGGAGTTTTAAATGTTCATTGCCTTAAAGATAGACATGCAGAAACACATTCACCTAACACAAAATAGCCATAAAATATGAACCTTCTATATTTCACACTGTTTACTGACATGATTTTGGACAGCTACATCCATATATAGAAAATAACTTAATTCGGCTTCATGTTCACAAATCAAGATGGTGCTGTCCAAGACCATGGAACACTGCGGCAGTTGTTTGGAGAGCTAACAGGTTGATTAGCATTACCCTTAAAGGCTGATTATAGCGATACTTTTTTAAAATAGCATATGATCTTATTATAAGCCTGAAATAGTCACGGTAACAGGGCTGTCTGTCATGCCTGTAGCAGGACAGCACCATGCTGCTGTACCTGACAGCCTGGACCAGTCCAAGTCATGCACTGTAGTGGGTAACCAGTCTGCTGAAACCATGCAGGTGGATCAGTCGAGGGTGAGGAGTGTGTGTCGAGGTGAGACGTGACCAGCTGGAGGTGGGCGTCCTTTAAGAGAGTTGACCATGCGAGTGATAACGGGGGTTGTCTGATGGGTTGCACCATGCGGCTGTACCATGTGTCCTGTTAACGTGGGTGTGGTATGTACATGTACTGTATAATAAACCCACTAGTGGATGGTCAGGAAGCGGATCTGACCAGCTGCTCTGATTCGGGACTGATGCAGATGCAGGATGTCACAGTCAACAGTACATTTTACAGTAAACACTACTTTCTTATCAGAATGAGTTCCAAGTAGCAAGAACAAAACTTAAATGAGGCTTCACGGGTGACTTAACATTCATGCATTTGGGGGGGGGGGGGGGAGTAATGAGTGTACCATGCTGAAACTGGCAGGAGAGGTGAGGTCTCACAACACATTCTCTGTCTTAAGTGCAAGGCATGGATGAAATGCTTCATGTTACATTCTTTTGCATTATCTCCTATCTTAAAAGGCCAAAAATACATTTATTGGCCTCTTATCCCATTCACAGAGAATGCTGACTGGCTTTTACAGGGCATGCGGTCAAGGATACAAAAAAACCCCGCTCCAACATTAACAGCACACAACTCAGCAGTCGGTGTACTGCCAGTGTTAGAAATGGGCCACAATACAACTTTATCAAGTCCAATGCTAGTAAACAAATAAACATATCAATGCTGGACGTTTGTTTAACAGAAGTGCTTGTTGTGGAAAGCAATGTTTCTAATGTCAGAGGGTATCCATAATCTATAAAGTACATTTTGTCAGGGTGTCTACAGGTAACACACACTTACATTTAATGCTTTTTGGCCTATTAAGATGAATTTAAGACAGGTTTTGGGCAATTGTTTTTCTTATAAAGCACTGTAATTAAATATTAAGTAGCATATATGTCGTTGTGTACTAATACAGGTGATGTAGAAATTTAGCTATCACAGTGTGTTAGGGAACTTTTTTTCAGGTAACCCAAATAAAGTAGACACTATTAGGTTCAATAGTAAGTTTGAAGCTTTGTAGCATCAGAAATGTGGACTTTAATGCAGAACAGTGACTCACCATGACAAATATAAATTCAATTATGGATAAAACATTAGAATTTAAGACTTTTTAAGAACCTGCACACACCCTGCTTTTATTAAGTCAAGCTATCTATTCTGTATAAGTGCTACGAGAGAGTAGCATCTCTGCAGAGAAACAAAACAATGCTAATGGCTGACTACAGAAAATACAGATTCATCCCAAAAATCCCATCTAATATTGAAATATTGCTTTTCGATAAAGCACTCCTGAGACTTATTTCAATTGATTTCCAGGTATATTTTGAGCTCAGGGCTGAATCAGTCTCATCTCCTCTACCTAATTTTGCCCAGCTGGCTCTTGGCTCTGGACAGAGGCTGCAGAGCGATGAAGTCATCACCTATCGCCACGCGGTTGGAATACATCTACACCGGGAAAATACAGACAAAGGATAGTAGGAAGAGCACACACAGAGGTTAGAAAACAAACTCGCATACACATTCGCACTCACACAGACACGCTTCATCAAATCTATGCGAATAAACTCAGACTCTCACACACACACACACACACCAGACAAAATGAGACAAAGGTTAGAGCAGAAACAACACAGAGGTTTGGAAAAGGCAGTAGAGGAGCTCTGAAAGGAGAACGGTATAAGCTACAACATAAACTGTCTCCAGCCGGACAAATCAATACAGTAACAGCATGGGTCTGTTACAAGGTGACCATGCACACTGTGTGTTTGCCTTAGTGTGTATATATGTGTGTGTGCAATCAGAGGGAAGTCATGCGGTGTGTGTGTGCAACTGAACACCATGCTGTTCCTGTAAAAAGGTCGAGTATTAATGATCACAGAGGCTGTGAAAATAAACTATTTAAACAACGCGGAACATTTTTCTTCTCTGTCCAGTGTTTGATTTACCTTGACATTTCAATTTAATTTGTTCCCCTTAAGACTCATTTCCTATTATGGGGAACATAATTTTCACATTTTTTTGTGATGCATGTAGGGAATAAACGTTAAATCTGAAACTGCACAGAGAGGACTGTTTAACTACTGAAGGGTGCTTGGTCCTTCCCTGTGTTAATACATTAGTTTGATTTTACTGTCTATGCTTGTGCATATGAGAAAACGTAATGACATTTGAAGAATTCTCACTAAATATTAGACATAATTAATGCGGTGGATAATTCTTCCTACAAATTTAAATGTTTTCAACCTGTGGTGGTGTCCAATATTTGCTATTACAGACAAAACTGTGTGATTATGCTGTCTTCTTTGGATGAATCTTTAGGTGTTTTTGCAGTGTGTGGTCACAACAGTTTCAAGTTAAGAAAATCTCCAGATCAGATGCTACAAAATCACAAAGGACTGCAAAACATGTCAAGAGAAGACAGGAGCAAAGACACAATTAGAGATGCATGGCTAAGCACTTGGTAGTATAATAATGCAGACACAATCACAGTAGTATTTTGAGAGTCGATGGATGTAACTAAAAGTGACCAAACTGCAGCTTGAACATGGAAAGTAGGTTGTAGGAAGCCTCTGGAAAGAGGACAGATGGTGAGTGAGTCTCTTTAAACCTCAGCCTGTGTGGATGAGAATCCGGGACTATTTGCTGTCGAAGGTCTAATCCGTACCCACTCCTGACAGGGAGCTGAGGTGGGCCTTTTAGAGACCCCTACATTGCCTTCACTGAAAGTTTGTTTATTGACCACACATGGCCACTTTCTGCCTGTTCGTAAAACCTCCTGTTCCTCCTCTTAACTGTACCTGACTCTTCTGGGTGCTGGTGGGCTGCAGATGTCGATAGAAGACCTTCTTCACCACATCAGGAAACAGGCAAGTTATGACGATGATGATGATGGCAAACCAGGCGGAGCCGCTGGACAGCAGCTGCACGAAGACGAAATACATGTCCTGGGTGTGGAGGAACGGCCTGAGAGGAAGATGAGGGAAACACTGGTTACATCAGGGGTCACCAACTCCGGTCCTCGAGGGCTACTATCCTGCATGTTTTAGATGTTTCCATCTTCCAGCACACCTGATGGGTCGTTATTAGGCTTCTGCAGAGCTTGGTGATAGGCTTATCATCTGAATCAGGTGTGTTGGAAGAGGGATACATCTAAAACATGCAGGATAGTAGCCCTCGAGAACCGAAGTTGGTGACCCCTGGGTTACATACACAAGCAGCAAGGGAAAGATTTATATGCCTTTTTATTAATAATGAAATGTGTGTTTGTAAGTAGAAGCATGACTAGGTTCGATTTAGCTCATACTATTAGCACTGAAGATAAAAGAACACATCTTAAACCTAAAAGACAAATGTCAGCTCAGCTTTGCCCTTTTCTCTCTAAATACAGACCTTACTGGCAATGAGGGACCGTGAACCTGGGGTGATTTCATTATTCCCAGACACCGTAAGACTAAAAGGCCTTTTAGATGTCACACTACAAATCCTGTTTAAAACATGGTCCAGTGTCGTTACGGTGGCTCCGACCAGTCTGTGACTTGACTACACTGGATAAATGTTCTGAGATTGATTAAATCAATGATGCTCACTGCTGACAGCCGATTCCTACAAAGCCTAAAGCAAAATCCTGCTCCTTCAACTGACAGCTGTTAAATTTGGTTCATCTCAGTCTTTTAATCCGCTGTATTTGGGCCTTATCAACATGCTGGAATCAAAGAACAGGCACTTCATCTGTTATTGAAGAGAGGCAATTTTAGACAACGCATATTCAAGTTTACGAGAAGAGATGTTAACCATATTTCAAGTTGAGAATGTTTGAGGCAACTTATTTAGATAAACTTACTTATCTTATTCTATTGATTACACAAAACATACAACTATATTAAGGCTGTGACAAATGATTATTGTCATCATTGATCAAACGGTTGATTATTTCCTCAATTAACCCTTAAAGATCTAGCACTTTGGCAGTGTCTTACAAATTAATTTTTATCTACATTTAACCTTTTCTAAGTGATTTATCATCATTTATTATAATATTTTCCTCTGCACCACAGGTATTTTCCCATATTTAATTTAATGATAATGTAGATGTTCATGAAAGTACAGAGTAAATTCAAAGGTTATTGAATTAAAACAGAGGAAACTGAGAAAAAGGGAACTTTTTCAGCAAAATACACCATTAATTGAACATAAACAGAAGTGTGTCCAACCACTGTCATTTGTCAAACTACATGGGTTTTACAGGTGACGAACACGACAGTGTTTCTACATTCACTCTGGAGACTTTCAACGTCCAAATGGGTCATATCTGATGCCAGTGAAAAGCTGAGAAAGTGCATTTTACCTGAATTATTTAATATATTGATATGAATAATGGGTAAAAATTTATGAGACATTTTAGATCAGTAAATGCTTTATGTCACTGTTAGTTGTTTAGAAAATGGTGAAAAGAGTTTCCCAAAGCACAGCAAGACACACTAACATACGTTGTTTTTAATTGGAAAAGAGATTGGAATAAAACTGAAAATAATATTTATTTAAGAAGCTGATTAAAAAAAATACTCAGAATTATTGATTAGCAAAATAATTCATGATTTAATAGTCAACCACTAGTCAGTTCATCGTTATAGCTCCAAGCCTTGTTTTATTACATAATATAATTCAGATAATAAATTAGAAGCAAACAGGATAAATAATTCATCATTTAATTGATTTCACGTTCTCTTTTGATTACTTTCCAGACATTTATAAAAAACTTGGATTGTGCTTCAGATTCTGAACCTTTTTAGTAGCAGATTTTATTTGCCAAGTCTGGGAGAGAAGATATTTTACCAACAGTAAAAAAAAAAATCTTGTAATGAAATTAAATGAAATGTTGGAAATGACCACAGCAACTGGTTGTGTACACCCATGAGAAAAATATATCAAATGAATCAATGAGTCAATGAATTAATAATATTACTGGCAAGGATACATATGAACAAGGAAATTACATTTGGCTCCTACATTTATGACTCAACGGATGATCAGTGTTAATGTAGTTTCCACTTAATGCAGGTAATTCTGCTGACTGTATTGTCCAGAAATTAAGCAGCAGGATGATGTTGCACCAACGCAGAACATTTTCTTTAAGTCTGAAAGCAGCATTTACACCCAACCCTTGACTGTGAATTAAGATATTGGCCTTACCAGATGATGCCTCCATAGAAGAGAGAAAAGATGAAGTAAAAGGCAATTGAGCCCCATGTCACAAAATGGTTCATCCACGTCCAGAAATGAGTCTCCAATGCAAGCTGTTACCACACAAACACACACAGAGGAACCGAGGGTAAAGAAAATTACGTGTAAAACACTGCGAGGGGGACAGGCAGGGCATCAATAAACTGCAGCAATCTACCCATGAGCTATAAAAGGGACCTTGACCCCAGTCTGTGACAAATTATATTCTCTAGTTAACAACCTCTGACATCATCCTAATATTTCACAATGTACTGTATTTCATATTGGGATTGTGAGTGCGTCTCTGAGGAGCCAAACATGTTTCCCATCTTCAGTCTGAGACATTTAGTACCCATCATCTTAAATCAGCATGAAGGAAAAAAAACACACAAAAAGGCCTGGTTTTTGGCCTGGTACATGCTTGACTTTGGTGGTCAGCCAAATGCTACATATTCCGTGGGACATGAAGATTGGAGAAAGATTAAAGAGGCTCCTAAGGTTTATTGTTAAAAGCATAAAATCTGTTATTATTTACCTTTAATGTGACGGTGATGACCATAACTGTAAAAACCAGTGTTCCAAAGGTCCAGTTCCCAAACATCTACAAAATAAAATTAATTACAGTCAGCAGTGTAATCTACCATTAGAAGACAACAAAAAAACAATGGTTTTATTCACAAATGCAGACCATGTTAGGGACTGCATATTCAAAACGATAATGGTGTGGTCAACCCGGTGTTTATTAATATTTGACAAAGGAGTTGGAAGAACACAGTGTTACTAATTCACTGTCTCCGTTTAAATAGGTGCAGAGTGTTTTCTGAATGAGGAAACTATGTGACTTTTTTTTCCACGACTGATCAACGGCCTGGCTGGAAAACAACACAGATAATTCTGTAATCCTGCAGCAAAGACAGCAAAAATACTGAGCTCTTCAATCCAAACACAAGTCGGGATAAATGCTGAGTCAGGAAAGTTGGAATGAGGTGAGCAGTGTCCAGATGTGAACACCAGCCAGAGTTTATGAATGGTGTGGCATTACAGTGCCTGTAATGAAGCCTCACCCTCTAACTGTGTCTACTTTTGGTAGCTCCCTGCTTTCTACGAGAACTGCTCTTATAGATTAAGAACTGCAGGGGGGATTGTTTTGTTGCCAACCAATTCAGTACTCTGCTGGATACTGATCACAGAAAACTAAATGGTGGTACCACTAAGATGTATCTAGACAGATAACAGTTTTTGCTGCCCGACAGGAATACAGCTCAGGGTTTTCCCTTGAAGGCCATTTTTATTATTATGTCTGTGTACAAAGCTCTGGAAGGGCATCCAAAACGTCCAAAAAGCTTCAAAAGTCATCTGCTGGAGCCTGACTGCAGAGACAAATCCATTAGTTTGTTAAGGCTCTCTGCATTGATGTATTTGTCTTTGTAATAGAGGGGAAAACCCTGCTGCTCACTTACACCAGTAGGTGCATTTGCATATTCAGCTATTTTATGGGGCTTTTAACATTTGAATGCATCGTCAACATTACAGGAATGTGCAAAATAAATTCTCTTTCATACTTTATATATACACACATATGTATATACTGTATCTGAAAAGAAAAGACTTAAGTTTGGGTGACACATATTTAAATATAGTAATATCATAGTTTTTTTGACAGTTCGTAACACAATTTGACAAATACTGCATTGAAGCCAGAGATAAGGAACCGAAGACTGAACAAACTAATAACTGAAAATCATTTCTGTGAAGAAGAAAACAGAATTTGTACATTTTTACGTTATGCAAGACAATACATACAATTACATAACATGAAAACATACTCCAGCACACTGGGAATTATCTATAGTTTATTCTACAGCAGTACTGTGAGCGTAAAAACGTGCTGATGATCATACTGTTAATCCTTTCATTAACCCCCCCCAAAGAGACATGCATTCAACTGTAGAGCAAACGCTTACCAGCTGCCTGTTAGCTCGCAAGATCTGAAGACATGCACAGCGTGAAGGCACAAGGAAAGAGAGTAATCAACAAAAGACTGAAGAAAAAGAGAGTACTTCATGAAACACAAAACTTAAGTCTGCGGGAGAAATCCAAGATATTCATCAGGCAAAGAAAGAGAAAGAAAAAGAACCCGTGAAGAACCAGAGACATGGAGCAGAAGAAAAAAAAGGTCAATTTACTCAATATCAATGAGAAACCCAGTGAATGTAACACATGCTGGTAGAGAAATTAAGGCAAACAGCTTATATATGCAACACTACCGAACAAAAATCACAACGTGGAAAGACAGAGATTGAAGGAAGTGACTGCAGAGACAAGCAGGCAACAAACACACCCCCTTCATCAAATCACTACACACATTTGTAGGTGTCCTGCATTTGCTTCTTGACTACAATTCATGCTACAGAAAAGTATTAAAAATGTAATTTTCTAGGGAAGTCTACTTAAGACAAAAATACAAAAAGTCAAACACACACCTGTCCATTGCCCATGAGGGTGGTGTCCTCTCCCATCAATATGTACGATCCGAAGAAGAAGACGAAAGCATGACAGAAGCCCAACAAGGTCCAGTACAGAAAAGTTCGGAAGGATAGCAAGGAGTTTTTGCTAATGTCTCTGTAGGACAGAAATACATTTGAAGAACTTCTCAAAGGAAATTTGGCACCAATACAAAATTAACTAAATGAATAATGTAATATTATTTACTTAATAGCAAATTATTGCCATTGCAATTATTGTGTGAAAACTGATTCCATGTCAACTTACCTGTACAGGGCAGGTTTACTTTGTAATATGTGTGGATGGACCAGCTGTTCAAACAGACTGTACACCAGGATGGGCAGCGAGGTGAAGCAGATGTTGTACAGTGTCAGATAAACACTGTCGTACAGAGTCTACATTAAACACAGAGAGAAGCTCACTCAACACCAGCCAATTAATGACATTTGCCCAATCTTCAATAAAATCCTTTAACACACTCAAATTATGCAAAATTTTAAAATCACAATACATTTTACATAAAATGTACAATTTCATCCAAATACATACTTGTATATTTTATTTATTAATGAGACAAATCCACAAAAAATGACACGTGACATAGTGAAAGTGACACAGAGAAAGACACTTACTTGTTGTGAAAACAGACAGAAGAACTGGTATAAAAACTGGGGCGTGATAAAACACACATTCTACAAGAGACACAAAGCGAGAGACTTTAAAAACAGGGCACTAGTGGAAAAGTAAGAGGTGGCAAAGATATCTGAACAGTGCTAACAGCAAAGAGAGCAGCCAGTTTCTACATTAGATGATGTTTCCTAATTTATGATCAAGCGATTAGTGTGGAGGAGGGACTGTAAACCAAGAATAATTCATGTTTAAATGTGGATGTACTGATCAACAAGT
Organism: Apogon talboti; assembly: GCA_037367365.1. Classification (NCBI taxonomy): domain Eukaryota; kingdom Metazoa; phylum Chordata; class Actinopteri; order Kurtiformes; family Apogonidae; genus Apogon; species Apogon talboti. Next base: position 33,885,715 of record JAPQRQ010000019.1, on the reverse strand, counting down.
CCAGTGTCTGACAGATACAATGGTTTTAGCCGTCACAGTAAACATTTGTGCATTACAAAAGCAGACATTTTATTGTCTTACCTTGTAGAAAAAGTACTGTACAAGCGTTGCTATCCGAATGTAGTAGAAGTGACCGTGGACCAGCAGGAGTTTAGCCAGGAACTTGAACCTGGCAATTGCATAGTCACTGTTTCTCACGGCCTGACGACCTTCTTTCCCCATGATACCTGGAGACACACACATATATAAACTGTACTAAGTGGAAGACACACTGTAGTATACACACTGTCGCTGTTGGGACGGAAACCTTGTAAATCCAAATTTGGTCTTCCTTTTTTTGTCATAAAACTATTCTATTGGTCAGTCTTCACATTGGCCTGATGGGTTTAGAAATATTTAACCAATGAAAAGTGTTGAAAATGGCTTGTGACAACATCTCTTAAGTCCATTCATTTATTTAGGATATACATAATTTTCCCAGTTTCCTGAAAAATAACCATTTTGGACACAAGGGGTTACCATCCGACAGCGACGATATGGAAAAACATATGCAAACACTTACCTATGCCAACGTGGGCCTCTTGTATCATACTGACATCATTGGCTCCATCCCCAATAGCTAAGGTAATGGGTTTCTCTGGAGATGTTTTTAAAAGACGCACCACCTGGAGATAAAACAGCAACTCCCACATCTCAACAGAGTTTAAAGTACCAATCAAGTCTGCGGACGCTTGATCACTTTAATTGAACATAATTAAACACAGCATGAACGTAAGGGTCATGTTAATAAGGCAATGACATACTTTAAGCTTTGGGCAAAAAAAAAAAAAAAACACAGATTAAACACTAACAAACTTTTCATGTTATCAAGAGGCAAAGATGAAAGTCACTTTGGTAGGACGATCCAAATAATGATATTGGGATTGTCCAAAATGCCCCTGAAAAATATGGGGTGTGTGGTGCTGGACAAACAGGGTATAATGTCAGTACCTTGGCTTTTTGCAGAGGGGCCATGCGGCAGCACAGCACAGCGGAACAGTTTTTACACACTTCCATAAAGAGCTTCTCGTGTTCCCTCAGTGCTAAAGACAGACTGGCCCCGTCCACGACCAGGCCATGCTGTATGACATGGTCCTCCTTTATCCTGGGGAGAGATGCAAAAATAATACAATGAAAGAAAAACCAAAGGAGTAAAGGAAGATTAAGACAGCAAATTCTGGCAGGAACAATACAATCTTGCCTTTTACAATGACAACTGCTTTGTTATATATGTAAAAATAGTAAAACACATCAGTCAAATGACAAGGTATGACAATAAAATAATAATCTAAAGGAGCCCTGTGGGATAAAAACAAAGGGATTCTATGTGCATTTTAAGATCAGGGTTCGTACACATTTTTCAAGGTCAAATTCAAGCACTTTTCAAGCACTTTTAAGGTCATTTTAAAATTTTTTCCAGCCCAGCACCTTATCACTGGTATAAAATACATATCTACAGGAATACATAGACTCATGATTATTTTTTAGACTTTTTATCACAATGATGTACATTGTATTATGGTATAAACGTCTAAAATTATGTTTCATAATAGCAAAAAGTTTAGAAATTAAAGGAGAACACAAAGTTTTATCCAAAAAAGGGCAGCCACTTGGCATTCTTCAGGCACACTCGCACCGAGACAAAGATTAAGATAAAAATGTACTTGGAATCTACTTGAGAGCACCTGGTAATTTTCTTTTTTGACATAAAGTTTTATTTTTCAAAATGTATCACCTCTCTGTAAGTATCTTTTTCTTGGCATCTAACCTGGCAGAGTTAATATTAAAAATAAATAAATAAAATCACATCACACAGTTAGAATTGCAACCACTTTCAAGCACTTAAACTACAATTCAAGCACTTTTCAGACCTTGAAAACACAACATTGAAATTCAAGCATTTTCAAGGATATCAAGCACCAATACAAACCCTGTAAGAGTTTTATATCAAGTTGTACCCTCATCAAATGCAGGAATCACTTCAGACTAATCTTTCATGGCCAAACTTTCACACTTCTTTTTACTGCTGTGCCAGCAATAGAGAGCCTGACAAGAACTATTATCAACATGGAATCAGACAAAAGGGAAATTCTCTGGAGTGTCAGGAAGGAGCTTGTCTTCGTGGGACATGTGCACAAAATAAAACGAGTCCTGGTTAAATGTCAAAAATACCACCAAGAACCAAGAAGCCTTTTCAGTTTGTAGCTGCGACTCAGGCTGTTGCTGTTCCATGTAGAAAACAGTTAACACATAAATAGCAGAGGGGGAGGACAATGTGGACTAAAGTAGTAGAGTATGGCAGGTATTCCAACACAACACATCCTGTGAGTCAAAACATTTCACACACACAAACACACACACACCTTCTAGCCAGTCTGCGGAGTTGCTCGGCACACTCATTGTCAGAGCGCTGCTGCAGGAGCTCCAGGATGTTCATGGTTCGGTGAAAGTGGCCACAGGACAGGCTGACGCTTACTGCTGTCTCATGTTTGTCCCCTGTCAGGACCCATACTTTGATCCCTGCTAGCCGGAGAGCCTCAATAGTCTCCTGGACTTTGTCCTGGAGTCTGAGACAAAAAAAGACATAAATTCATTGTATATTATATTAGACTGTGTTAGGTACTGCAGCAAAAGACTATTTTATTTGGCAGTTTTCCACTTAGGTCTCATGTTATGTTGTTAGTAAACTTATGTGTCCATAATACAGTACACTACCAGAAATACACATAATTTCCTCAAAAATGAGCATTTTCTTGAGTATTTTAAGGTCAAAGAAATGCTTTATTTTATGGGTCATCTAAAAACCTTGTAAACGGTGATGATTTGATGTAGATATTAGACATGGTCATTCAGTTTAACTATCCTATTCCTGTCTGATGAGAAAAGTGGAAACTTCCTGTGAAATCAAGCAAGACTAATTTTCTGTTAAATCAGGTACTATCCCATTTTGTCTGACCGCAGTTAATATCTATAAAAAAGGTTAATAAAACCGAATATAATCTTATATTACCATGGGTATCAGCTTTACATTATTTATATTAGTCTGAAAAAGAGGGAGGAGAGAGAGAGAGAAGGAAGTTGGCTCTCCTCTTTCATAATGGAGATCTTCTGATTGTGACGAGCGCCTGAGGAGGAATTCAGTGCAGATAGAGAAACAGAGCGCTGGGAAGAAAAGAGGAAGAAAGCAGGGGGAGATAAAGGGAGAGGGAGAAGCGAGAGTCTTATGTGAGGAGCAGATGGCGAGCAGATGCAAACGCGTATCAACATTAATTTCCAGCGAGGCTCTCTGAGGTGACGTGTCTGTGTCCCTGCCGACTATATGCGGTTTGTATGTCGATGGTGTGGCCATGTGTTTCATGACACCCAAAATAATTCTGTGCCAGATTATTTTTTCATATAGGTAGTTTTAACACTTATTTGATATGAAAACATCCAGCGCTCCGAGCAGTTGTAGTCTTTCTGTTCAGTGTGCGCAGGGTCAAAAATAGCAACAAACAGCACGACTTCCAAATATGCAGAGGAAGCACAGTTAGTACAAGAATTAAACAGAGTCAGTCTAGTATACGTTTCACAAATGGATGGAGAAGTGAACCAGATGGAAGTAAACCATATGTTCTATGCACAGAACTATGGGTTATGTACTCTGCTTGTAGCAAAACATGATAAAAACACATTGCATAATTTTACATCTTAATGAACAGTATGCTGGAAATCATTTGAAGTTGGCAAAGGAAATGTCTTTAGATGTTATGTGTCAGTGGTTTTAATTCTAATGCAAGAGACAGTTTTGTCAGCAACACTTGCATTTTTAAACGCCACCAACTCCGAATTGAATAACACATTACTATGCTGTGAACACTACTGAAGGTACCGATCCAAACAACTCAAAGTTATACTAAATAGGTTTATTTTTTGTTATGAAACTTCAGCATAAAAGAGCAGATGGAAAATAAATGTAAACATTTAGAGCAGGATTACTATTGCAACAACACATCATCAGTAGGGTAAAACTAACCTGTCTCACGACAAGTGTAATGCAATTGTCTTTTTGTTGAAATAGATAAATTGTATAGAAAACAGCGCTGTTTAGGTACTGGTACCAAAGAAATATACACAATACATTCATACCATAAAGAGTGCAATCACCACAATACATCTAATTTTATTTAAATGAATGCATACTTGTCCTCCACCCCTGTTGCTCCCAGGAGCTGCAGGTCTCTCTCGATGTAGCTGAAGGCTTCCTGCAGCCTCTCCTCCCTCTGCTGCAGCGCAGTACGGGCAGAATTCAGACGCCGGTCCACATCAATGTACTCCTCTGGGCTAAAGTGGCGACATGCTATGACCAGGGTCCGCAAACCTTTCTGCAATGAGATGGAGAGGGTGTGTGATGGGGAGGAAAAATAAGGACAACACGTGAGAATAAAATGAAATGCAGACAATGTGATAAAGAAAGGATATGAAGTTATGATAGGAAAAAGAAAAGGCATATTTGTGTAAATAGAGAGGGGAGAAGTGGGCATGTTGGAAAGACGATTGGACGATAAATGATGTGGGTAGAGAGAAAATTAGGCAGAAAAGGGACACAAACAGCAGGCTGGGCTTTAAATCACAGAAGTGGCTGGAGGGGGAGATCGCCACAAATCAAACCAGTTCAGGGAACAAGGTCCTCAGTACTTAATCCTCTTGGGATGTGGAGACTGAATATATGCATGTTTATATGACTGAATGTGGTTGTTGTGATGAAGTATTTACAGTCAAATGGAAACAGCAGGGCCAAAAGTAATGACTACAAGGACTGGAAAAGGGAGGCATAATGGTGAATATATGGATCAAGAGGTTTTTGAGACTCAGATATTAGAATTTAATGTAAAAATATATTTGTAGATTTAATGCAACAACTGTGGGTTTGTGTGTGGTAAGAGTTAAAGACAGTCTGTCTGCATAAACATTTACAATCCAATAATAAGGTTTGTACAGTTATATAATATAGAGAACATGTCAGAAGCTCACAAAAAATCCATCGAATAAAACTCAGAGCAGTTGCAGACTGCAGTTTGGTATGCACATCATGATGCTGTTCAATCTTAGAACCTGATGAGACATCAGAATTTGAAATTCTGCTGACTACCACACCCTGAACAGCTGTGTAATACAGTAGTGACAGTATAGGGGGTTGGAAAATCTTCCCAGAAAATTCAATTTGTGAACAAAAGAAGTGTTTTTACAAATAGGTATTCATTTCTCACCAAGGCAAACTCATCTACGTGCAATCTGGTCTTCTCTATCTCTCCACTGGTGGTGAAAGGCAAGATGGCCGACTCTGCTCCCTTAGTGAACATTACCTGACCTCCTTGAAGGTGAAGACAGCAAGAAGAAGTCAATATAAAGAGTTAAATTATCTATAGAGAATTTCAACGTACCAGCAATCTGGTCATGTCTCCTCAGTCAAGCTTGCATTATTAGTTACCATATTGTGTTATCAATGATAACTTGCTGAATAAAGTTTTACCTGAGGGAGTCTGTAGTATGACACTCATCCTCCTGCGGTTAGCATCAAACTCTAATACATGGAGCAGTTTATATCTAAAAACACAAAATGGACATTGTAAGTATGGTAAATAATAAAGACAGCAGAAAAAAGTTGAACTGGCTGAGACGTACTTTTCAGACTTCCCAAATGTTTTTATTTCCATGGTGTCTCCACTGCAACTGGTGAAGGTTACTCCAATCCTAGGAAAATGAAAAAAAAAAAGATATACCACTGCTTGATGCTGACCTTTACCCACCAGATTGAAATTCAATTCAGAGTTTTTCCAAGTTCGAAAGGTAACAATTTCTGCAATTTCAGTTATTTGCCTAAAGCCATTCAGTCTTTCATGCAATCTGTCATATAGTTATTAATCTTCTTCAGGGTCACAAACTGCTGGCATTTACATAATATGTAGCTGCACAGCAAAAAACCAATAGCGCCTACTGAAGAAAATATACAGTACTCCATATGGTAATATTAAGTAAAATCTAGGACTTCCTTCTTGTGAAGTAATAAATTGCTCATTAAAACCAAGTAAATAGAGGTAAAGCTTCACCTTCTTTAGATACCACGTAACAAAAACATATTTGCAGAGTAGCTGAGCTGGACACAACACACATACAGATGGTTTCCACCAACTGGAGCAGAGTTAGTCTTAGACAGTCAGAGAGGAGCACAAACCTAACAACAGTTCCAGTCCAATACACATGACATGTGGATCACTAGATCTCTCAAGTTTCTGTGCCCAATTAAATATGAACTGTCACTGATTGTTAATATATATAATTTGTACTGTACTGAAAGTAAAGACAGGCAAAAGAGGGAAAAGCAAAGAGTTTGTGAAACTGCATTGTCCCCTTTCAAATAAACTAAACTAATAATCCTTGATGTAGAGGTGTGTTCAATGCACACTGGTCGACAGAGACTTTTAAAGCAGAGTTAATTTTAGTAATAAATATCAGCTGTTTTATGGTGTAACATGATGGTGATGAGTTAGTGTGGTGTGTACTCAATGTATTATACCCTCCAGCTGCAGTTCAGTCATTTGTTTAACCATTTCAGTTCACAATGCAAATATTTTTGTGTGCCATTCCTCATCTTGTGCTTGTTTACTGTCTATCTGTAGCAGCGATGTCATTGATTACTGAAGGCATCTTTGCAAATGACTGGAAACAACTAGTTATTAATACCGTTCAGTTGCTGTCATGTCCAAAACACACTCATAATTGGCCTGACAGTCATTAGATGTGAGACCAGCTTCAGAGGCAATTTTCCACAGAGGCTGGGCTGGAGCTTTTCTGCCACCTCCTAATATCAAATTGTTGCCTGTGCTATATTTCTGTTACAAGAAATAAGCAGTACAAGCAAGTGAGAAAAAAGTGCCACCTTTGATTTGGCCTGCAGTCTAACCTAAAGTATTTTATGGTCCCAGAGCAAGTGGCGCAGCGGAGGGAGAGAAGCAGGTAGAATTTAACAACATGTCAAAGCCACAATTCATTTTGTGCAATGGTCAAAACATGGTGTTGAAACTGTAACCAGCAGTTACAGATTAGGCTCAAGCTCGTCTAAAAAGTGGATTGAACAGACACTAGCAACACAGGAAATCACATAGTTAACTGATGGCTGTTGCAAGTTTACTTTTCTTTCATCATTGTAGTTTCAACACATACATGACTGGGATGAACACATTTCCTGAGTAATAATTACAACCATGTGACTGTGAAACTTGCATGGAGGCATAAAGGGGAGCACAGCACAGTGACAACGCACAACTGCTCTGTGACATTTTACATTCTAATTGTACAAAGTCTTGGGTGATTCTTCAACCTGTGCACTAGAAACTACTCTTACCTCTTTGCAGCCTCTACCAAAGCTTTCTCGTCAGGTGAAGAGGCATAGTATTCCATGTGACTGGTGGAGAAACCGTTTACGTGGGAAAAAGGATCCCCTCCCCCAACCAGGCAGTCTGGCTGGTCGTAGCTTATCTGAACCGTGTGGCACAATGACACCGCCTTGAGAAATAACAATTCCTCACCAATCTGGATGGAGGAAAGATGACAGAAATCTATCACTACACTTTTCATACAGTGAAATATGTCATTTTGACAACTCATCAATAAATATGTCAATAATCCTGACATTTTTCCTGGAATTTTAATTAGATAAAAAGTAGCTCACAAAAAGGGTCATACACACAGCCAGGCCAAAAACAAAACGGAAAAGCCCACAGATAAGATTTTCTTGAACCGCCATTAGCTTTGATAAGAGGACATGTTCGCAGTAGCATAAACAATGCCTAGCAATGCATTTGCAATGTCACAATAAATACTATTGCACATATTATATATTTCTGTCCAGAGCGGCATTCATTTTCCACCAAGATTTTATAATAATATAAAATCTTAACACATTCTCACTCTGGTGGTGGTAAACTACGTTGGTAACCACAGTTGCCCTGGGGCAGACTGACAGAAGCGTGGCTGCCAATTCGCGCCATATGGCCCCTCTGACCACAACTGAACATTCACACGCATTCATCCAGTAGCAGCACTGGAGGTAAGGTGGGTGAAGTGTCTTGGACACAACAGCACATGACTCGGACAGAGCGGGATTCGAAACGCCAACCCTTTGGTTACTGAACGACCCGCTCTACCTCATGAGCCACAGCCGCCCCATTATAGAGAGTCGGACCACTGTATAAAGTCTTCTCCCACATGTTATCAAACATTCTTAGTGAGGTTCAGGTCTAGACTGTGGTAGCTAAACCATGTGTAAAATGTTGTCTCATGCTCCCTTAACCACTCTTTACCAAGCCCATTGAGCCTGATGAATCCTGGCATTGTCCAGTCTTTATGTTGCTTTGTAAAACTGTGTTTAAGAAATGAGAAACTACCAACTGTATCAGTTATGGCTAAAGATCTTGTTGCACCTGAAACATATCAATCACTGCAGTAATTATTCAATGGAAGGATCTGAACTATTTGGTCTAATAAACAAAGATTGGAACTTTTTTCTTTTGGCCATGCTGTGTATAAAAGTACACTTGACCTAGTGTGTCTTGTACATAATCTATATAACCCACGTGCATATGTCTTCTATATTAAAATGATTGTAATATTTGTACTCATGTTACCAAGTGAGGTGTTGAACCGTCGGGTGAATCATCAGTCACTCCCTCTGGTACCAATTTGCCGTTAACCTCTCGGTATTTGGTTCCATTAATGGAACACTCACGAAACTGCATTTCATTTTCCGTTAAGGTACCCGTCTTATCAGTAAACACATACTCCACCTGAGAAACAGAAGCATCCAAATGCACACAGTATCACTATAGAGTCCACAACAGGGCAGTGTAATAGTATTATTAAATATTTATATTGTGTTACAGACACGCACAGATGTAAACACAGTGGTGGAACTTATTCTATATCTGACACTCAAAGTCTACAGATGATGCTATTTGGTCTGTGTGTGTAAGTGTATGGATCCATCGTTATTCCATACCTGCCCCAGCTCCTCATTGAGGTCAGAGGTGTTGACCTGAGCTTTCTGGTCACTCTCCTCATGGTAAAGGTCCAAATCCCAGCCAATGAAAAAGGAGCCCAAGAACTTTTGCATCTCCACGGTAACATAGAGCGAGATGGGGATGATGAAGTTGTAGAGGACCAGAAATGCCAAGAAATCGGAGATGAACTTTAAGATCTGAAGGATGCAGATGAGAGCAAATTTATTACAATGAGGAAGGAAAGGAGGGCAAATGAGGACAGAAAAGACAGTGGAGTAAACTTCTGGGTAATACATAGTTTAATTATACTGCAATATTATGTTTAAAAATGGTTGTAATTTTATATTTTATTGAATTTCCATTTTTGTGAATCAATAACTATGAAGAATATTTCATCAAATTCTGCCATTTTCGTTCCGCTTTTCAAAAACAACTGATCGGTTAAGAAAAAATGAAAAGTGTTGGGAAACATTAAACATGCCTGCCAATAAATTTCCACAATATAAATAGAAGCCACACACCAAACTCTGATAATTCAGTGCAAACAATAATAAACTGGTGCAGACAAAGTAATGGCTTGTCACTAAGAAGTTAATTACTCTGTTACGGTAAAGAAAAGTGAGAGAATCATACAGTGACAAGTAAACTATCTGAATCAGCATTACATTTCAAAACTGTACCTGCTCAACCTCACATTAAGTAACCAAACAAATAATATTAGCCTTCACTGATATCTTACTCCACTGAAAAAAGCAAAATACCTGTGATTAAATTGTACAAGTGTTATTTCTAGGGAAAGTAGTTTTATTCTGGACTCCATAATGAAATCATTGGGTGAAATTTCTTTTTTTTGTCAGTTGTTATATGTATGCTTTTATGTTACCCAAGTCCTACGGTATCTCATTAGTTTTTTGTTGAAATAAAATTAACTTAATAGATGAGAGACTATAACATGTTTGCACCCTGTTTATTGTTTGTATGATATTAACCTAAAATATTAAATTATTAAAATACTACATTTCACTATTGGAGTATATGCATTCACTATATTCATTATATTGAGGTATATTTGGCTGACAGACAGCTGCTGAGTGTCCACATTAATATGATAATTTACTTTGACTCTTGCCTGAGTGCACTTCTTCATATCTGCCAATTTATTAGTCCTGGGGTATTTTTCACTCCTTGAGAAAACAGGCATTTGGTGTAAGAGCTGACACGGAGATTCTAAGTGGGACTGAAATAAGCACAGACCACTGTTTGTCATTGTAATAAACACACAGACCAGTACAGAGCACCGGTTGACTTGATAACTTATTTGTGGATTGTCTGATGCCAGATTGGTTTGTGGAAATAACATTTCCATTTTACAAAAGACAAGCTTTATTAATTCTCCTGGGTTTGTTGATAGTTGTTATAGAGCCTCTCATTTCACTGTAAAACTAAATCTCACATACTGATGAACAGTAATTACTCAGATCCACAACAATCACCAGTAATGCTGATGTTAACATTTATTAGCTTATTTCATCAAATTGGGTTTATTTGTCAGTGTAGCTGCTGCCCTGGTGGTTTCAGAGGCTGCTGGTTCGGGGTCTGGTTCAGTTGTACATCTTGAGCATAGGCATCCTTGCACACGTGTGCATTTGTGTGTAATGTAGTTTGTGTAGTGAATTTAATTTTCATCACTATGCAGCGCAATGCTAAGAGTGCACTCTATGTCTACAAAATCCATTTAAGTCATTCGCTACATGGTTAAGATAGGCTCTGTTTGACAATATTTCAGTTAATTTTAAGACCATGGTGCTGCCACGGCCCATAATATTAATAGGAAACACTGATCATATTAGCTGTAGTGACATAAAAGACCATGATGTGTACTTGGATACAAGAACAAACATCTAATATTCTCATTCTAAGAGGACAGCCATTCATTTGCTGCTGGTATTCCTCTCACAGTCTTCAGGGAGACTGGCTACGAGTATAAAACTGAGATTTTCCCTCACTGTCTATACATAGAGCCTACTGTTCAGGCTGACTGATTAGTGTTGGCAGGCGGGCTGATAGGCCGGCAGATTAGCCCAGTGAAAGACACCTCTTCTATTATGCCTTGTCACAAAATCTAGAGACACTAAAACCACCTCAGCGGCAGTCCTCTGAGACTATGTATGTGTGTAAGGACTCATCAGGGACTCATCTTTACATCTCACCCAAACCTCTCCAGTAATTTATGTCTGTGTGGAAAAGGTATAATTGTGTGAGGAGATGAAACTGTAAGAAAGTACCGGTTACAAAGAGGAGGAGACAGACGAGAAATGCGGATTAAAATCTCCCTCGTCTTATCTCTGGGACTGATAGCCTGCTTACGACTTACAAAAGCAAATCAATAGGATTCAGAGACTTAAGGTGAAGCAAGACTTACCGGACTGCTGTTTCTTTCTTGTTCAGTCTTCTGGTTGTAGAAAGGTTCGTCCCATTTTTCCTCAGCCTGCCAGGCATACTTCAGGATGGTGCTGAGGACAGCCTCGAACAGCAAGATGCCCAAGTAGATGATGAGGAAAGTATTCATTGACCTGATACATGAGAAAAATATGTTGAATTTAATTTGATTTAGTGATTTCTAAATCTACTACTCTGCTTCTAACAAAGCAGCCTAAAGCTATTAGGGATTTCTTGTGTTCAAATGTGAGGCAAAAAATCTGGGAAAAGAAATGGTATATCCAATTTAATAAAGAAGTAAATCAAATCAAATTTTATTTACATAATGCCAAATCATAACTAATGCTATCTCATGACACTTTACATTTAGAGCTGGTCAAGACCAGACTGTTGAGATATAATTAAATTAATGAAGACACTAAGTAACACAAATAAATACATCTGATGTGGAAAACTAATTAATACTCATAAGAACAGAAAATAAAAAGGTCATGTGCAAGGGGTCCTGTATTGAATTTCCATAGAATATCACAGGTGGTCTTGTAATTACTTCCAAAGCTGTATGGTTCGATCAATCTACACAACAACACAGAGCGCTCACTTTTCCACTGCCGACCGCTTCTGGGACTTGCATTTGTAGTTGAGGGCCATCTTGGACTCCATCCCTGTGTAAACTGCCACACCTGCAAAGATTAGTCCATTAATCACAATATTCTGGGCGTCAGACAACTTGCTGTGAAATCTGTGATAAAAAAAATCTCAGCTCAACAAAAGCCATCGACAATATTCCGACCTCAGCTATACATTAATGAGGTGCGATGTCCTGTCCATACTGCCTTTAGTACCTGTCTTGTTTTTGTCACAGCTGCGATGTGGTTGCTTAACATCTCTGCCGTAAGTCATTGTGAACTGGAAGCATTTTAAAGGCACTGACACTTTTACAGATATTATACTTCTCTTTCTAAGGCGTACGTTTTCCCATATCAGCTTTTCCCTCACTTCCAGCTTCATTGTTACAGAACCATTTCTTCTAATTCACATAGTATTGACTCACCAAAAATTTCTTTGGTATTTTTCAACCTGGCTCCTCGCAGCAGCAAATTCTCTGGACCCAGTGGCCTGCCATAAAAGCAGACACATACCATAACTACAAAGAAAATGCCCATAGCATTTTGGGACAAACAAGATACATGTGGACCTTTATACAAACTGCAAATACCCATCAAGCGTTAATGGGACTCATTAATCTTCTGTGCATGCAATAAGTAATATTTTCTAGTCCATTGGGTGCCATAGTAACTCAAAATTTATTAAACAGATAGGAGCTTCATCTTTTTAAAAGTAATGCTTAATAATTTTGGAATATTATTAGGGTACTTTGAAAAATACATTACTTAATAAAAGTTTTGTTGGTTGGTGCCACCTGCATCCACCATCTTTATCACTGGAGATGTCTGTTAGGCTGTTTTTGCTCGTGTCTCACAGTTTCACTTTATCTACAGCAGTAATCTAATAATTTAATGACTAGTCTCTGCAGCTGTGTAAATCAGTCTCACCTGACTATCTCCTCCCCGTGCTGAGTCACTGTAATCCGACCAACAAACCTGGAAAACACCAAAGGCACTTCAGTTGTAGGGACAGAGATATGGGAGACAAAACTGCTACTAATATTCCTGTAGAACTGTAAAATTGATATGAACACACATGGTCAGTAATCACATAATGCACAGTATCAGCCCTCTCTCTCTCTCTCTCTCATTAGAAACCTGGTCACAAAAGTAGAATGCAATAAAGGTTTTCCAGCTCACGCTCACCTATCTGAATTCCTTTAGCTATTTAATTAAACCAGCTCTCCAGTTTACACGGTGTTGAAAAATCTGTTGGCTGCAGAGAGCTGACACAATCTGGGTTAGAAAAGTGCATGTAATAGCGCAGCGTGTCAAGAGAGTTAAAGCAACCGAGGGTGGAGGGGGTGGGTTGCTGCCGTTGGAACAAACTGCCTGCTCTAAAAATACACTGATCGATCCTCAGCAGCCAGCTGAGACAGACCAGAGGAAGAGGAAATGCTGAAGAGGTGATGAGGTCATAAACCAATCTAAACCCATCACCCTTTTAATAAGATATTTCAGTTTGTTGCTACTATTCAGCTTTACAGTGAGGTTGAGATTGTTAAGGGGTTAAGGGGTATCTACCAAAGTGACTGAGATGATGATGTTATTATTACACTTTTGACTGAGACAGATAAAACACCGGTGCAGTCCAAATATGTGAAGTTCCTGCTAGGATTACCCTGTGTTTGTTCTGTGATTTGTCACTGGACTTGCCATCGCTTCACGCTACAGGCATGTGCTGATTACCTGTAAAGATCAGCTTCAGGTTGCTGACACTCCACCACTGCCTGCAGAGCCTCCAATTGGGAAACTGACTGACACACTGATGTTTCTGCCACAGAGTAGTGGGTCTAAAAGCAGACACACACACCACAAAAACATAGTAAATTGCTGCTGGAAGAGAATACTGCCGAAAAAGCTAAATGGACGTATCACACAAAAGACACAAAGAACCAGAGAACAAACAAATCTACAGTGAGACAAGGAGCTCTATATTTGTACTTCGACTGGTTTGACAGCTCTGTAGGGAGGAGGCTGCTCCTCACCTCAGAGGAACAGAGGAGGAAGATAAGGTCGAGGTAGGTAGGATGAGGGGGAAAGAGCTTTTATTTCCATCATATTTTCACCTGAATGATACATATTTGATTTGTTTATCCAAGCACACCAAAACTAAAGAGTGTATAGGAAGTGCTAAACAAGGCGTGAAGTTATGGGCAAACCATGCACTACATGGCCATAAAGCACAGTCTGCTTTCCTACTGCAAGATAAGCTCAACAATGAAGTGATGAGATAGATCAAACATGCTTTATCTAAATTTGCACCGACTCACTGAGCCTATAACTCACAAAACAGCTGACTTCTTTTTCAAATACATTTGGACTGTACGCCACAGTGACTCAAAGTACATAATAATATTTTAGTGAGAAACTATATACAGTTCACAATTCATAAATATATCATGAGGTGTCGATGGTCCAACATAGAAACAACAGCATGTCATTAGAGAAACAATTAAGCAGCAGAGCCTCTGGCAAGACTAGCAACGCCAATGAGAGCAAAAAGCTGATGTAGTAATGTAAGAGGTCTATATTTTCTGACCAATTAGAGAGTAATTCCCAATACAGTATGCAATCTATTTCCTCTGAACAAGTACAAATGAGCCTGGATGAGGTTTTAATTGCATGACTTGATGCCATTTGCCTTATTTTCTGGAAGAAGCAGTCGGTCTACCAGTAATCAAACCTCATTCCTTACAACTTTTACAACTAGCGAGTTTATCTGTTCCATCTACGGTGTGAAAAGCCAGGGTAAAATAAAAACAAGTGGGCTTCCTGTAGCTGCAAAGCACTACCTGAAACTTGCCTACTTTGTCTGCAATATATTATATCAGAGATCACATTAATGATTACATCTAACAAACCTGGGAATCATCCACCACGGCCACACTGGCACCTCTGTGAAACTCTTTAGGCATTTTAACTTTTAGTACATTTACAAACTTCCCCCTGAATCTGCGGGCATATAACAGTCTCACAGGTCCAACACACCTGTGCAACTGATCAAATTAAAGTTTTCACAGTACAAAAGATATTCTCTTATATAAACTCTCAAAGTCACAGACCTTGAGGTTGGTCTCTCCATCCAGGCTGGCTGTGGTGATATGACAGGTTCCATCTGCACGATCCGATGACAGCAACACCAGGTCAGCTGGGAACGTCTCATCTTTAGCCACACGAACAATGTCTCCCACCTGGTACGACAGGCAGCAGCTTGTTGGATCAGCTTTGAGAATTTCTGCGGTTTTTCAAGTAGATCTCATTTTCAACAAATCTAAAGTGCAAATAGAGTTTGTCTTTATGTATCAGACGGCTGTAAGACGCAGGTTAAAGGTACAGATATGTAACAATTTCATGCCCTACATTGTAATTTACTACTTTTTACTCATTTTTATTAGGTTATTAGGATTTTATTTAGTGTTTTTAATTAAGTCTTTTAGTTTAGTTTTGGTTGGTTTTGTGAAAAAATAATGAAAAAGTACTCATGTGAATTACTGTTTAAGTAATTTAGTTTTCCCAGGTATTAAGACTAAAAACCTTGATTAATAAACACTGAAAATGGTAAGATGGCAGCATTCTTGACAAGCAATATGATTTACAAAACCACTTATAAATTAAAAGTCCTCATAATGTGAAAAGCCACTTTATTGTGATTATAGTTGCACTGTAGTGGAGCAAAGGGGAAACCAAAACAAAGCTGGTTTTACCCACATTTCTATTTTACTGAGTGGATGCTGTGTTGTTCATTATAGTTTTTGTCCTTCATGGAAATGGTTTCTTTTTATTTCAGTTAAGATTATTCAAATAACATCCTTGCAGTTAAGGCAGGTTGAAACTGCCTCATGGGCTGTGAATGTAATGCACTTTGATAATACAAAGCACTTCTGTACATAACATTTGTGCTTCAATGACATTGTTGATGCCCTTTACAAGTAACATACTCTCAATTCCAGCACTGTGACTTATCTCCACTGGTATTTACCTTACCAGCTTCCACACTCAGGAACGTGGTGCACCTTTAAGTTTTAGAATCAAACACAATATGTCACGTCTCAGGGCTGTGACTGAGTAAACAATAACAAACATGTTGGGCAAGTCTGAGAGGTTCACTTACTGTCTGACTAAATGTCTAAGAGAATGCACGTCATCACAGGAACACCAAATTAGCTCCAGACAGTGTCAGTGTCTCACTGAACTGTGGCTTCTCATAATTTGCATGCATTCGAGTATTTGGAGTTATACTCATTTCCATGCCCGGGTTGGCTGGTTTCTGTCCTATTTATTCAATAAGTAGGCCTACTCCGTGTAGAAAAAAATCCCCTCACATGCTGATCTTCCGATTACCTCAGAAAAATAATAATAATAAAAATTTTACATTCGTATTATTTTTGTACTTCCTGTGTTTTCGCACAATGGAGGCACTGCGGCACTATGTAGGTAAATTTGGTACAACACGCAGCGTGCTGGTTTTACACCTGTATTATTTTAGCCCCATTAACTGTGTATTTTTGAATATCCAAATAAAGTGAAATTTACTATAGTAAATGATAAATAAATGGGATAAATTCAGTTTACGTCGAAAAGGATGCGGTTGTGCATGCCTGACGAATTGGAGCATGCACATTATTCTTAGGGGGTTAAAAAAACACGAGGGTAAAAATTGTACAGTGGATTGAAGCGTGCACGGTTTCTTATTGAAAATACATGTAGTAGGCCTACTATATATTATACATATGTGTAATAAGGCTAATGCGACGGTGATTATTTTTTGTATCAAATGTATGGCGTGGTGGCAACCTTATCAGTGGAAACGCTGCAATGATAAATATTATTATTCTTAAAACTTCTTATTGTGTGGCATCATAATAATATAATTCTGCAAAAACCACACACAAACCATAAACAGGCAACTATGGAAGAGTGTTATATACTATTACCAAGACGTGTGCTAATGGTTTCTTGTCAATCCTGAATCAATCGATATCAAAATAGTGATAAAAAACAGCCTCCACATGCAGTAAAAACTCTTTAACAACTCTTGATATAAATGCACAAACTTCTCATTCAAACACCCTATGTCTAGTTCGCTTGAAATAGCAGTCGAAGACATTTTAGTTTATGAACATAAAGTTTTTCACAGACTACTGTAGACACTTGGAAAATGCATGTGTTGCTGCAACAAATGCCCTATTCACAGAACATTCCAGTCACATTTGTGCTGAACCATGCAGCTCCCTCAGTTTCTTCCATTTCTAACACAGCCTTAGACTGTAAGTGTGCCTTTCTATAGCATGTCATTCTACACAAACATCACCAGCAAAAGGAATTTAACAGCCAAGTACTCCTGGCTGTTGGGTATAAGCTGTGAAAAGCTATGTTTAGATTCTATGAAGAACATTTTCTAGACTTAGTTTCTCTTCCTTTTGACTGTGCAGTTCTGTTATATTTTTTCAGCATAGCTATTGCCATCTTACCCTGATGTTCTTGGATCTTGTCTGGACCAGACTTCCACTGCGAACCACAAACACTGGAGCCCCGTTAACCTCATTGTCTGCCTTGTGTCTCAGCCAATCCTCATAGCCCTGTGAGACAGTTAACAATTACGGATCATCTAATGCTACGTGGAACTGACATAACATTGGCATTGATTTATGAGGAAAATGACAGCTGTTCAAGTTCGTTCAAACACACATTATTAATAGAATCTCATAGTAAATCATAATGACTGTACATGCTGGATTTCATATACTTTTTTTTTGCTCGTCTCCACCTTAGATGACTACACACCTACTGTTAGCCTACGTGTCATTACAAAGCAGCATATCTATTAGTTCTCCATTTACCCAAGAAAACAGGAAGTTACCAAGAACTTGTACTCTCACCTGTTTTATGGCAGTTACTGTGATCACAAAGAAGAGAGGCAGACCGCTGGTGACTGGGGAAGTCGGGGTGTCTATCATTAACTTGAAAGACAAACACAGGGGAGGGGATTGCAGAGATTACAACAAACTGCATGTAGAGCATAGAGGGAAAAAAGCAGCAGAGAGACTACACAGGTGTGTCCTTTACCACAAAAAAACTAAAGTGACAACAGAGAGAAGTAGTGGCTTATGTGTCAAACAGGAAGCCCCTATAACTTCCCTTACGGTGAAGTCAGTTACAAACAAATTCACCACAAACACACAAACAAATGGGTAAGTTATCTGAGTGCTAATTTCAGCCTATTTAAAAAAAATTCCAATTACTCATTTTAATATACCATCTACTTTTAACAGCATGATACTATTGTAATAACACTTAGAGAGGATCTGCTGTTTTTACACTTATAGGAGTGACAGGATGTGGCTTAGTTCAAACATAATTTTCTTTAACTACTAGAATAATGAAGCATTCCTTTACTTTCTGTTTGTATGCAAAACAATATTCTTCTTTCTTTAAATCAGGAAACTGAGAGCTCCTTGAAGGATGATTAAACTGGCCACCCACGAAAATGTCATGTTCACAATCTCTAGACGAAAAGAAGCTTTCAGATTAAGCTAACTTCAGTTTCACTGACAAGCTGTGTGGGTGAAAAGATAGCATTTTTGGACAGAGTCAAGCCAATTGCTTTGGCTTCACTTCACAGGCCCAAATAAATCAGGAGAGGCCTGAAAATTTGAATGCCAAATCTTATTCCAATGGTGTCTGACTGATGCATTCAGAAGGCCTAACGCCTACGGCTGCCTGCGAAGACACGCGTATCCCTTAATGTGTGGGTGTAACGTTTTAATACAGAGGAAGACCTGTCTCTGTACTGGCCCTAGAAGTCGATGAGTCACTCCCTCAGTCACACACAAACAGGCACGCACGCACACACACACACACACACACACACACACACACACACACACTTCTATCTAGGGCAAGAATGACTGAGGTCACACTTGACTTGTCACCATCTGACTGAGATGAACCTGCAGCACACAATAATGTGTATACGTGTGTGTGTGTGTGCATCGGTGAAGGTTTTACCTGTACAAGGAAGATAATGAGAAAATAGAAGTTAGCTATCCTCCTGAATTGCTCAAATAGATTCTTGGGGACAAAATTCCAAATTGTGTACTGAAAGACAAAAACAATTAGTTATTATTTAAAGCAGTCCCAGTCAGTGCAAATGGAATATCATGACTAATATAACCTTAAAACTTCAGCGCTGAATGAGACCTCAAACTCTTTTCTAGGGTGTCAGCTCACTCACTGATGTACACTATGGTTTCATTCTTACATTTTGATTCATCAGTTCCAGTACCGCATATTGCATTAAGATTGGTGTGACTGCACATACTGATTTAACCTTTACTGTTGTTCTTGTAACGGCTCCGCTAACCTGAATTGATGTTTAAAATGATCACAGCAGGACTAAACATCTATGAGGTTTTCTACAGAACAAAAAAGGGGTTTAGTGTGATGATGCTCACTATTAGAGAGATGTTTATTAGAATAGAATTAGAATACTGCAGTCTATATCTACAGTATTATCCATTTTCTAATCAATCACACTCTTTATTGCTAGAGGCAAAACAGGCTCTTGAACATTTTCAGCCATATTTTCCTGCTGTCTAGTCAGCATGTTTTTATCAACTCACCAACATGAATGTATGTTGGCTGAGTTGGTCCTATAAGTAACATCACAAATCACCCTCTTATCTCTCACACACCGATTCCACTAATCAGTTTATAGTTTTTATGAGTGACATTTTCTTTTTGGACCTTGGCTGTAGGCCTTCAGCCTCATGCAAAATGCCATGGTTCATAAGTTCTGAAGTACCTCAAGCTGCCTAATCTGTGAATACATAAATAGCCCCTTACATCACAGAATTGTTTTGCACTTCAGGAGAAACAGTCACACCACTTCCAGTGAAGTACAAATTAAAGTCCAATATTCTCCTAGAATAGACATTACACATAGAGGCTTCTCAGACTGAGTGAACTGGTCTGCAGTTATGTCATCATGCAAGGACATGGACAGCTGAACCTCTAGTAAGGACTTCAGAAATGTCCGGTACCTTGGAGGAGATGATTCTGTTGTCAGCAAAGCGCTGTGGTATGTAGTGGCCATGCTGAGGGAAACGGTTTGCTACATAAACCGTCCTGGTTTCACTTTGATGGGGGGGATCAAAGCCCTGGAACAAGAAAGAAGAGGAGAAGAAGTAGAAAGGGATAAAAGAAAAGAAGGGGGACAAAGGGCAGAAGGAGACATGTTACTGATTTCACAATTTTACAGCTTCTAAGCTCACTCATGTCATTCTTAAAATCAAATATATCTAGCAGGAGTTAACAAAGTTTGGATGAATGTTGACTCCTTTAAGGAAGTCTTGTCTTTACATCTTCAAAGGTGCCAAAAATGACAAAAATGAGGTTTATCAAAATATGCAACTGGTGAACAAAGAACCATAATGGAGCATAATTACTAGAATAGGACACACTTCGAGTATACAAGTGTGTCACAAGGATGTCAGTAAAACTCACTTCAAAGTTCAGGTAAGGAGGACACAATACTTATCACTGTCGACGGTATCATATTACCCTTCCTGTTAACCAAAAAGATGTGGTGACGTATGAAGCCAGTAAGCTTTAGGTGTGGTTACAACAACAAAGTCATGAGTTCTTTCTGAGTTCACATATACTTTTAGATACAGAGCTGTGTGTCTATACTAGAGAAAAGGTTAAAGTAAAGCATGCAACTGTATTTGGTCTGAAACACTACCACATGACTGTATCTTGGCCACGTCACTCACTTCCACACAGATATTCAAGAGATGTAAAACATTACTAGCCTTTCTGGGTCACTGTCTCATGCTCTCCTTACAATTTATATTTTAGACACGGACACAAAACATTTACTGAGCAGTCACTGCACATATATTAACCCTGATGGTCTTGCTGAATACTGCTGGGTTAATCATTTGGGAGGCAAACAAGTGGGAACTGAATCAAATTTAACACTAAATATCTGAATCACTGAAATGGTACAGTTCCCTAATACACAGAGACTAGGGTTAAAAGCAGAGGCTATACATTGGAGGAATATGGAACTGTGTCGCTGCATAGTCCTGGTTAACAGAAGCAAATCTTATCATACTGTGAAAGAAAAATGCTCTGAAAAGGAAAATACAGAACCATCACGGGAATTTCACATGCTTTTGAAGTAAACTGTTCACTCCTCAAAAGTGCGTTGAGATAAGGGTTTGAGAAAACACTGCCCTAAAGCACTAAAAACTGTCTGTACTCTGTAAAGCACTGTAAAGTTTCATCAGCTATGGCTATTTACGTTTTCTTCTTTCAAGTTGTCCACACATATCTGAGCATTACTATTATTATTTCACACGCATTAATTCTTGTAATAATATAGTAACATGTTAGTTTTTTGCTGGTTTTCAGGATCACCAGTTAAACCACAGAATCAAATTTTCTGTCAAACTGACTTCTCGACTCTTTCCTTCAGGTAGAAATATTTCTTTTTATAGTAGTAGTTATTTAGGAATCAAAATCAACTCATATGAATCGGCTGTTTTTACCAGTAACGGCACAGGAAATCAGTTTCATTGCATCACTACCATTGATCAACAAGCTATTACATTAGTGCAGACAGACTGAGGTAATTTTGGTCTTCAGGACTGTAACAGTTTACTTAAGTGTTATTACTGTGGGGGACCTTGGCTGTGGAAGGAGGAAACTTCTCTTCTGACTCCTTTTCTCCACCCAGCCTTTCAGACCATCTGAGTATTTAGGGATTCTGGACTCAACTTTTCAAAGCCAGCTGTCAGTCAAGTTGCTTAATCATTAATATCTTTGCACACAGCAGCTTAAGTTAGCTTAACTGGTGGCTGTTTAACTGTAACACAGATATGGCCTTGTGCAACTGATGGAAGCTCCTTAACTATAATTTCTATAGTGGCGGCCTTATCACAGTGTCTGTTGCACTTTAATCGACGCTCTGGAGTTTGGATGATTACACTGTCGGTCTCAAACATCAAGGTGTTAAGAGACCTTGTGATTCATCTTGATCAACTAGCAAGTCAACTACCAATAAAAGAAGCCTGATTTCATTCAGGGTCACTCAGAGTTTATACAGCTGGAGAACATGATTATGACTGGCTATTGAGATAACATTGCCCTACTGTTTTATAAATAGTCTCAATCATCATGAATTGGGGGGGAAACACACCCGAGGTAAAAGCTAATGACTAATGTAAATACAACACATGCTTAAGAGTCTGCACACTAATTATTCTACACTTAATTTGGGTTATGAAGATCGGTGTTAGAGCGCTGCATAAACAGAATCAGAGTAAGGTAAATGTCAAGCTGTGACTTTCTGTTTTGAGCTGTTAAACACACTTCCCCACTTGGATACACTCAACTAGGTAAACTGAAATCACACTCTCGGTCACAACTCTGCAGCTGACTTGAGCGCTAACAAAACCTGCGCTTTCATACAGCTGATTTTAGCCACATTTTCAATTTTGGCATAAACAACCTGAGTAGAAATATGTTTGGTATGCACAAATAACTGTATTGGAAACTTATTTAGTGATTATGTATGTCTGCATGAGTGGAGTCAATGAGACTGCAATGTTCACAACAGAAAGCAACAAAAAATGAATAAAAAAATTTATAAATCACTGTCTATAAGAGCTGGAGAAACAAATGATAGACTAAGGTTTGGCAAATATATAATCCAGATTATCTGTTACCCTGTCATAGTTATTACATACAATCACCATATTGCAATTATTTTAAAGGATTGTGATTAAGAATAGCAGGGTAAAACTAACAGATATAATATGTTTTATCATTATGTCCACCATTTGACTGGTGCATAATTACTAATGGCATCATTCTGTTGCATCTCTTTCTACTTCTGCTCTGAATTCATCGAAAAACTAACATGGAAGTGGTTCATTTTGATATTATACCTTGACTGAATATCTCAGGAATGGACTTTATATACTATGTACCAATAATTTTTTTTTTCATAAGGTGCAAGTCCATATTAAACTATTTTACACTTCTACAAAGGTGACTTATAGTTAACAGAATAGACAATAATATTACAATTATTGTCAATTAATTACCCATGTTGTGACAGCCTTAGTCCAGTTCTGAGGTTAAAAAGCTAAAGCCAGGGTCAGGTATTTTATCTAAATATCTTTTGTGTCCTTCAGCTCTTCAATCAACAGCTCAGGCAGCATTTTATAGTATTAGTATTAAATACCACATCCAACAGGCCCATTTTTAACCATGACAATGACACATTCAGATGGATAAAAACACGCAAACATTTGCATTTTCTTTTGCTGATTTTCTGACAATCTACTTCAAATTTGTGACAGATCTGATTGGTATAAAAATGTGAACCTTCAGGGTAACAAACAATGATAAAGATGTTTTCATCCTGTATAAAATGCCTTCATATTGCATGATAATTACACACTTCCATTCACACTAAATGTGTAAACACTATGCTTGAAAGTCAATGCACTGAAAGCTTAATGAGGAAAAACCTATCAAATCACCCCAAGTAAGTCATAACCATTAAACAGATAATGAAAAAACACATTAGGCAACGGATAAAGCTGACTGCTGCTTCAAACTACATTTGTCCATTTAATAAATTACTACAAAACTCCATGTGAGACACATACACCATTATCACTAAGATCTCTCATTACATTTCAGCTGCACAATAAGCATCAACAGCCGCAAACAAGTTATTAATATCTCCACAGCTAATCCAACGTAACATTTTCACAGCATTCTGAACCTTAATAATGTAAGCACAGGTGTTATTTTCAACATTAATGATGCCATGACAGCTTGAAAGAAAGTCAGTATGTACACCACAAGGAACCTAAAATCATTTTCTCACTTGTAAAAAGTTAACAGCATCAAAACCGCAATAATCTTAAAGAAAAAACATGTTTGACACTTGTTTCATGCAACAGCACTGTAACAGAACTATTTTACTTACAGTAAAGTGGCAGTTAGAATGGTTTCTTGTGAGATCTGCATAGTTGAAGTCAGACGTTATATTATTATTACTCAGTATCCTGTTTCTACCCCTGATCACAAACAATTTGAAGGCCGACAGGTAATTACCCCCGACATAATGCCTCCAAATCCCACTGTGCCTTGGAGGAATCATTGGCCTAAGCAGCAGCTACGCAACAGTTTAATGCATCACGAACCAGGCAACGCACTGAGTTGCATTACAGACTAAGAGGCATTTAATCAAATGAAATGGGATGAGCTAATCACAGATGGAAAAGAGAGAGAATAGAGAGAGGGCTTCGCATAAAGGCAACACTGAACCATAAAGAGGAAGACAGACAGAGCAATAAAGTCTGTCCTGAGAAGCTGTTTTTGACGATATGACGGATGACAACACCGATTCTAACATGACCACAGGCATCGCAGATACTTAACAACATGTGGCATGAAATTATAATACCCTGAAGCTGAAGCTGATGATAACGAATGCTAAGGTTTTATTAAAGGTGGCATAAAATAGAGATGTTTTACTGCTTTATTGTAGACAGTTATTACAGTTACAACAGTAATGTTTGAGAATGAAACCTTAGTAAGACTGTAAAGGTGACGGACATCCTGTTAGTTTAACAATAGTGGTGCATATTTAAAATGTTAAAAATAATAACTCAAACCCATCAGGATAATAACCGTCATCGATGTTTTACTCCTTTCAAATCATTTCTAAATGCATATAGCATCTAAGAATCACCATTTAACATATCACTGCTGTTTGCAAATACCTTTATCACAGTAGGAATGTTTGCAGATGAATAGTGAGTGGTTATTTTTACCAAGCAGAAAACATCTGATCATGTGTGGCAGGGATGGTATGAGATCCTTAGAAAAGTAGGGCAAAATCAAACCAAAAACTTTATCAACATCATTAAAAATGCCTTTAACTAAACTGAACTAAAGTCACTAAACTTTAATATTAATACTCAGCTCAACAGCCCGGACCAGTTTTGGGATGGAAGGTTAAAAAAAAAAAAAGTGTGCAATTTGCATACTTTGAAAAATTCCCATGTACGCACTGCAATTTGTGAATCCTAAAAAGGAAGCCTCAGACAGAACAAAACTACTATTGCAGACCATACCATAATTATAGGAAGTCTTGGGCCATGCAAACAAAGTATAACTACCATGATGTCAACACTGTTGGAAGGAAGACAGTAAAAGCCCGTCATGCCGCCGTCATCTGTGCGTCTGTACTCCTCAGGTCTCACCCTTCCTCATTCTTGGTTTAGACCAATGTCACCAGAAACAAACTGATAAGAAATGTGTGAGCAAATAAGTAGCACTGCATTATCTTCTTGTTGATATCAAGGTCACACACAAGTGGTCCCTGGAAAACTTTTTCATTAGTCCAGTTGCTTTAACTTGCATTTTAATTACCCTTTAATTAACTAGGCAGGTCAGGTACATTAAAGTGTCAACTGAGGTGACTTATCTGAAATTATGACTTAACCACTTTATAGGCAAACTGACTGTGGTTGTCTTTTAAAAACTGAGGGCAAAACTAATCTGTCAAAGCCCAAAGAAAAGGTTTTTTTTATGAAAACTAACAAGCCCACTGAAGAACAGAAAGACTTTAATTAGTCTGGCTCTAACCCTGCTCAGACTACAGGGAGCATTCATTCACCTTTCCATTGATTACACTCCCTGGCTGGTGTGACACTGACCAGTCTGTTACTAATCTACTTACACACATTCAATCACAAGTGTTTGTTGGTCACATGCTCGTCTTTTCACTTAACAGTCACACCAAAGTCACTTTGACTGAGTTGGTAAACACTTAATATAACCATCAAACAGCGGCGGATTGGAAGTACTTACATTCAGCGACAGCGTTTAACAGGGATTGGCATGTTATTTACTTTTTGAAGTCGAATAATAAAATCAACTTAAGTTAGTAAGTTTATTAGTGACGTCACCTTTAACAAACATCTGTACTCCACCCAAACCAAAATAATAATGATGAAAGAATGACCATGCAAAAGTTGGTGAAGCACATGTGTTCCATTTAATGTTTTTAAATACTTTTTCCACACTTTTTCTGAGATATGCACAAGTGCCAAGAAAATTAGTTGCCCATCTCTCTGAAGTAAAACAAATGCCCTCCCAACCCCACCCTAAATAAAAAGTTGTCAACTCTTAAAAGATGTCAATTATGCTTACACTTTTGACTGACTAATCGCATACACTTCTAGAACTTAACACCCAAAGACCTTAAACAGCTGCTGCCAACCCAAACTATCTACTGATCTATAATATTAATAATTCATATAAAATGCAGTTTCTCAGCATTGTCAGATATGACCCATTTGCATATTCAGAGGCTCCATAATGAACATGGAAACACCATCATCAGCAACACTGATTCACCAAAAAAAAAGCAAAAGAACAGTGTAGTTTGACAAATGATAGCTGTAGATGTTTGTTTTTACATTCAGTGAAGATATGTTTTGCTGAAAATGTCACTTTTTCTTCACTTTTCTCTGTTTTAACCTCTGCATTTACTCTCAGCTTTTATGAACATCTACATGATCAGTAAATTATACAAAGAAAAATACCTGATTTTCATTGAAAAATTGAGAGGACAGTGTTATGATGTATGGTAATGAATCACTTATCAAAGGATAAATGTAGATAAAAAAACTAATTTGGAAATCTAAAATATCTAAGCATAACTTTCTAATACAAATTAATCTGGGTGTTTTAGGGTTAAGTACACGTTTGAGGTATTAGAACTTTTTTGTCCTTGCTATATGATTGATTGTTACTGAATGGTTAAAGAGAATTTCTTTCACTTCTTCAGCTAAACAAACTCTTTAAAACAATGTTTGTTCTATGAAAAATGTACTATAACAAAGCGTTAAGTAGGGCTGGATGTCATTAAACAGTGATGCTACAAAAACACGACAAATTCATAGAATATGAATCATAGCTGTAGGTGAAACTAACATGAAACAGTGCATAAAACTTAATATGTGCAGCAGTAAAATGCCACATATAAATGGATGCAGCAGAAATATTCATCAAAAACACCATATGACAAGGACTGTGTTACCATAGTTATACTCCTCCAACTTTAAGTGCATTTTGTTGATAATGTTCCAATACTTTGACTGAACAGGATTAAATGCAGTCCTGTTTCTTGTAGTAAAGTATTTTCAGAGGGCAGTGGCCATTACTACTTAAGCAAAGGATATGAATAGTTCTTCCCCCACAACAAGCAACAAAAACGAGTCAACTAACAAAAATATATGACAAAGGCATTACGTGCAGTCATGATGACTCGAAATCATTCTGTCCTGAAACTCGGATTCTAAATCTACTATGCTCCATGACTCAGGCTCTACACTGAAAATATCTGCCTGGAGAAAATAAAAGTAAAACACCCTTAATTTAGTTCACATTATCCAAATACCTCAGGTAATTTAAGTGTACAGTTTAA
>JAPQRQ010000019.1:33831667-33845089 GCA_037367365.1 Apogon talboti | reverse complement strand
AAAATTTTCTGATTTATTAAAATATTTAAACACACACACACACACACACACACACACACACACACACACACACACACACACACACACACATAACCTCAGTATTAAATCGACACTGCACTCAGTTTTTAACCACCAAAATACACCTGTGGTTCCGATTTTAGGACATTTCAAGTAAAACATTTACAACTGATGTATGAAAAAAGGTTTTCCGCTTTCCCCTCGTTTTATGTCGTCTTACAAATGTTGCAAAAACTTCAGCATATTTTTTTCTTCTCTGGCACAGATTGGCCAGTTGGAAAAAAAAAAGAAATAAAGGCTTACAAAACATTTAGAGACACCATACTGCAACAGTTAGAGTGTCGTCACACACAGACACATGGACATACAGTACATAGTGTGGCTTTTCATTGGGGCCTGCCAATGAATGTCTGCAACCTGTACAGAAAGACAACAAATGCATGTGGTCACACTCACACACACATATCATCAGCTCTAGGAGGAGGATACATGAGAAAGGATATTAAAGCTAAAGCTAACAACACTACAGCTTTGTCACACATGAAGCCTACCATAGAAAAAGAGGTTGAAGACTGTAACTGTACATACATACTGCTTAATGCTGCTTCCAACTGGACATACGTACTGGTTAATGCTGCTTGAGAAACATGCATGCTAAGCTAACTTTCTTCTTACAGCGTCCTTCTGGACAAAAAGGCATTTGAGAACTAGATTTTTTTTTTTTTTAAGTGCATACACCGACCCTTTAGTTTATTTATTTATTTTTTTAAGTATGTAGCTGATTGGTTTTACTGCATGATGCAAATCCAGCGTTAGCTTTTTGACTTGGCACGTTTAGAAAAGAAAAAAAAAAAAAGAGGGAGTAGTGACTGAGACGAGCTCTTCGCCTACGTTTTATCACACTGATATTAGAAAGAACACAAAACTGATGTTGAAATGTAAAAAGGTGAGGTCCACGTTAGCAATTACATACATTCTAGCCGTTAATGCTGCGGTTTTAGGACAACACATCAGAACAGACCACAACTTTGGCTTTTCAATACAATCAACTGAACGGGGAAAGTGCAGACTCTTCTCTGTTGACAGATGGAGTTTTAGACTGTTGTTAATGCGCGTAAGAACAGATCGAAATACTGCGTTAGACTCTGAGTGAATGGTAAAAAGGGTTGTGACGCTGCTCTGAGGCACCTTTTCTATAAAATATTACATTCTCTCTTCAACAGAGCACATAGTTCAAGTGGTACTTAACGTGAAATCCATGAAGTCTTAAAGCATTCAGAGGGCTGCAGGGTACTAACTACAGCTTTAAGTTGAATTTTGAGAATCCAGGCCGCTGTAATCATGCTTTCGGCTGTTAAAAAGTGTTTCTGTTGAGTAAAAACCCTAGATGTCCAGGCCTGGAAGGAGAAGGTGCAGAAAATGGCTGTGTTTGTGCCTGGCAGGTACAACAGTGGCTCGAATCTGCCGGGGTGAAGCACTCGGTGAAAGATGTTATGGATAAAAATACTCAAGAAATGGCTCATAAACAACACTTCTGTGTCGACATTTTACAACTGAAACACACTATAAATCATCAACTTAACACTGTCAGAAATATAAATGATAAACAATGAAGTTCAAATTGAGCTTTTCTTCTTTTTTTAACTGCTCTGTTCTGTCATGGTTCTCTTAGAAACGTGCAGCGCTGTGGAGTGCTGTGCTGTGACGCCGAGGCATTTTCTCAACAGGAAAACGCCACATTCCCCTGGGCCTCTGCTCGCTAGCAAAACAGACAAACAAACAGAGGCTTAAAATAGGTCCCATTAGTCATAAAGTGTGAGACTGGCACTTTCACTCTTGCAATTTGACATCCCAGAACAAATTAAACTTCCAGGTAGGTCTGCAAACCCGCCGCTATAAAACAAACAGAGCTACTGTTACCGTCAAATGAGACGTTTGACCTAAAAGTGACCAAAAAAAAAAAAAGGCATCAGCAGTTCTAAATTGACGAATGTGGGCAAAAATTGAGAAGAAAAGTAGGGAGGTGGTTGCACTTATTGTAGTCAGGAGAAACTGCAAACGGGTAAACACAAGTAAAAAAAAAAAAAAAAAAATTTAAAATATATTTACATAAACAATGGACAAATTCTGGAGGGATGAATTAAGGGTTTAGCTACGGTAGAACCTGAAAGAAACTAGATAGATAAATAAATTTAAAAAGTCATAATAAATCTGTATATTATTCTAAGTGCTGTTTTTTGATGGAGAGGCATCATCACCCTGAAGTTTTTTCAAGAGTCTAAAGCTGCATCACCAACACGTGTTCCCAAAGGTGGAGCGCTGTTTTATTGAGGCTGAAGGAGACTGTATGGCTGTGTGAGAAAGAACCCAAATGCATACTTCTGGAGTCTTGAAATCACCGCGCGGCAGGTAGAAAGGTGGGAGGAGATGTGAGAAAGCCGGCACCGAGCAGCTCAGATGGGACGACGTCACCACAGAGACGGTGGAAGACTGTGCAGTGGAAGTCCAGCAGATTTTCTGTACAACGAGCTCAGGTTTGAGGGATAATTCAGACGGCTCCTCTCGTGCCCTTCGTCCTTCCAGCAGAAAAAGATGAAATACATTTCCAGATGTCTCCTCTCCTTTAGAGCCACATTGCAGCACTAATACAGCAGCGTATCTTTTTACTGTTCTGTCTGATTTTTTATTTTTTTTTCCCCGTAGTGAGCAGCAGCTGGGTGAGGGGTGACATTTCCTTGGCTGGACAAGTTCTATTTCCTGTTAGAACTTCGAAAACAAAAAAAAATCCCAAAAAACATCGGAAGCATTGTAGTCAGCCAAGTAGGGCACATCGTCAGGACGTGAGTGTTTTGAACCAAGCAGATGGAGAAGAAAAAACAAAAAAAAAAAAAAAAAAAAAAAAACAAGCTGAGAACTTCCATCATCACTGAGCAGTTCTTGGTGTTTGCAGAGAACTGGAGATGTGACGGTCTAATGCTGCCTGGTTGACGCGTGAACAGAGGAACACAGACTCCACGGTGGGACGGGCGGTGTTTTTGTTCGTGTGCAGTAGATCAGTTTAGTGCATGCTGTCTAATTGTGTGGAATATCCAGTCCATCTTGGTGGTCCATCCTCCATGATGAGCGTCGTTCATCTGCTTCATAAAGTAGTCCAACGCCTCCTGCAAATGGAGTACAACCACACAAACGCAGAAACATTACAAGATGAAAGGAAAAGATCCAAAAATCCAGAGACGACATATTTAATAAAACATATTTTCGCCCTTTTGTGTAATGACAGCCTGCATGCAATCTGTGATTAATTTTCTCATATTTTTAAATATAATCATTATATATTTTTGTTCTTGTATAGTTGGCAGTTCTAACAGCTGCACTTGGAATAAAATGAAGCTTTTTATTGATCTTTTTGCACAGTTTTGACACAGGGCCACTGCTACACTGAACACTGTTAGATACAAAAGCACAGATGGGCTTTTAACATGATCTCCCTAACACACCTCTGTATTTGTCAGATAAATATGCAAAGCTCATCTTGTTAGTGCTTCTATGTGGCTACTTAGTCAACTGTGACAGCTAACAGTCAACTATTGTATTGGTCTAACTTACTATGTGAGGAACACAATTTAACTGAAATATTGGAAGTACTGCATATACTGAAGAAGACGTCCTTTTCTGCTGGTTGTTGCATAATGCGCTGTATTAATTACCTTTTCATCATAAAGTTCAACTCCATGTTTTGTAATAACAGTTGCTGAATGTAATTATACAGGGAAGTAGATAGTGTTAGAAAATACACTCTCTAGACCAAAAAAAAAATTAAGATCCATCCGTTGGAAAATTATTGCAGTGATTTATTATTTAGCTGGAAACATATTCTTTAAGTCAAACTGACACAGTAAGTAGCTTCTCATTTCTTAAAATTGATTTTTGTTTGATAGAGAGCATAAAGATTGGACTGAGTTTAATGTAAAATAGGTCATGTGGTCTGATGAGTCCAGAATGACCCTGTTTCAGAGTGAAAAGAGAGGTGGATGAAGTGATTACCCATCATGCCTAGTGCCTACAGTCCATGCATGTGGGGGCGGTTTTATGATCTGAGGTTATGCGCCGTAACAAAACTTAAAAGGCAGTCAAATAAAATATTAGAGTGGTGTTATTTTGGCCATGGTTTGTATGTGTTATTCCATGACATAATATTTGAACATAATGCAGTTACAAAACCAAATATGAGCCACTGTAGTGTAAACACCCTTGCACAGGTTATCATCCTTCATAGACCATCTGTGACAGATTAAAAGAGTAGACAAGGAAACTAAAAAGTTAGATTCTGCCAATTGCTACAACAGGCTGAAACATGGAATTGGCATCACAACTGACATGTGAACAGACGGCCTCAATCTGTGTGTACGCTGAGGATAAAGCAGCCGGTCTGTGGCCCATTCTGGTTCATGGGGGTTGACTGTGGATCGCCTATTCCGTAGGGCTCAGTTTGGATGGATGCAGGCATTAAAATGCTCTGATACATCATGTCACTAATACAACAAGATTACAACATAGAAAAGGTGAGGATAAGAGGACCTGCTCAGTTTTCTCCAGGGCCAATGTCTTCCTAATGTAGGCAATGTCATCAAACGACTGCAGCTCAGGCATGCCAGAGCCCAGCATCATGGAGAACAGGTTGATGAACAGGTTAGCATGTTGTCGGATCGCCAGATAGGCTTTGTAGCACATTTCCTGAAACCTGGAACGAGAAGGAAAAAGAAAACTAAGCACAAAAACGGACAGTTTTGAACCGTGCACTTACTGTAGTTCTGGACCATCTGCTGTGGGTATGAGATGGCTTTCATTGCTGTTTGGATGGATGCTAACAATGAGACACAAAAGGAGGACATTGTAAGATGCTACAGTACCTCTCAAACTCTTTGGTCTTTGTGCACTCCTGGGAACCCTTGCTGATAACGATGAGGAAGTCTTGCGTCAGTACAAAGGGCACTCGTTCTCTCTTATAGCCAAATTTCTTCTTCTTATGATCCAGGAAATGGCCAAAATCTATATGAAACAGCTAGAAAAGAGCAAAACAAAATTGAGCATCTTGTTTCTTTTACACACATACCTGTATTATTTATTTGTTAACAGTATTTTTTATTGTTTTGAGTCCAAATTACGCACAGAAGTCCCTCTAGAAAACCTAAGAAATCCCTGTTCATATCATATTAACCCTTTAAGCGCCAAAGTCGCAATATTGTGACAAGCAACTTAACTGTATGAAAAAGCTTTTTGAAATCCTGACATCAAAATTCAATATTCAAAACAAAACAAAAAACCTCTGGCACCTAAAGGGTTAAAAAATTGCCCAAACAAGAACATTGAATGCTCTGTATTTGTTTCCATAGTCACCTGTCCATCATCTTTGACCATAATGTTGCTATTGTGCCTGTCTCCAATGCCAAGGATAAAAGTAGCTACACAGTAGCCAGCACAGGACCTTGTAAAGAGATCCACAGCCATGTCATACCTGCAAACGTACAGACACAAGAAACAAGGGCACTGATTTTTTTAGATTGAAAAATATTTTTCACAAAGAAAGTGTTTAACATCATACATATGGGAAATGTAGGCACCAGTGTTTCACTGTCTGATTACCAGAACTGCTCTCTGTAAGATCTTTTTCAGGCCTCAGTCACAGTACTCTAATGGACTGTATTTTTACTCCATCTAATGATGCAGAGATGCTATAAAACTAATGTCTGCTCACATTTCGCCCTTGTTCTTGTCCTTGAGCCACTGATGCAGAGTGTTTGAATTAAACTGCAGGGCTCCCTTCAAGCCTCCTTTACACTGAATTTGCATGATTGTGTGGGAGCTGCGAACCACCTCAATGAGTCCCACACAATCTCCTAATGACAGACAGCCGTAGGGCAGCATCCTGGAAACACACACACAAAAAAAAACAACATTTCTCAGTCCCACACACCGAACTAGGAAAGACAAAAAGAAGAGAAACTGAACGACGACGACACAGAAACATAAGAGGTCATTAAAGACAATGAAAAGGCTGTACCGTAAGTCCAGCCCCTGATTCTGCCAAATGTTCTCCATGATTTTAATAATCTGCAGAGTCAGCATGTCCTGGCGCAAGTCTGCAACACAGACACACAACGGAAATGGTTACACAGCACAGCACTGACAGTCCATGAATACGCAAAACACATGGAGGAGTAAGATTACCATTAACAGAGGACACATTACCCAGTCATTCTCAGTTTTACAGATTAAATGGGAAATGTTTTGCACAATCTGAGAGCACAAATCAGAGGGAGTGAAGTTCTTCTCCCAAGTAAACAGCTTAAAAGTCTTACAGTCACATATGGCAGTAGGAGTGAGAGACAAAACAGTCCAATATGTTAGTCCTATCTAGCACAGTCAATACTTCACAAATCAAAGCAACACAATTTATGAGCAGCGTGGTCTAAGTAAATCAAAGAATTCCCATGTCTTCACCACCTGGTCCTCAGTGGGCTAGATTACTCATTTTAATTGTCTCGGTGTTTTCTGAACTCAATACTGAACCATTTTAGAATCCAGGTTTTTGTTCTGTTAAGACAATAGACGAACACATAAATGAACAGAGACTAATTCACAATTTTTTAACCTTGCACTGCAGCTTATTTTGATCTATTATTTGAGGGATTGCCACAAGTTTTTAAACAACTACTGAAGTCTCTGGTTACCTCTGCCTCAGGAGGTTACGTAATCACCAGCGTTTGTTTGTTTGTCTATTTGTCCGTTTATGGACAGATTTTAACAACATTTTCAGGAAATATCTGAAATGGGACAAGGAACAGGCGAGTCGATTTTGGGAGTGATCCAGATTATTGTCTGGATCCAGGATGAATATATATATTTTTCTGGCCAGGAAGGCCAGAGAATTGAAGTGGGTTACCTGGCAACAGATAAACAATAGGGCAACAGACTTACGTATTGCTGTTATTACAGAGAGCTGCCTTGGCGGATGTCTGTGCTCTCCGAGTGCTTTTCTAGTTTTGCATGTTTCTCTTGTTTCTGCAGAAGCAGTCTTAAAAGAGCCAGACAAGTTTTACCAAACTGTGGCAGCAACAAGTTCTTCTTCTGGTGGTCGGCAAATAACTGCCATCCCCTTCTGGCGACGTTAATAAATTAGTCAGAAAAGCTCTTATGCATGTGTGTCTGTTTTTGTGTTACCATCTCCATTTTTAAAGATGATCTCGTTGTTCTGAAAGAGCAGCTCAGACATTATGTCAGGATTCTCCCAGTTCAACCACAGAGGCCTCTTTGCTGATGACATGATTCTGCATTCATCTAACCTGCAGAGAAATAATTCAAAAGTATTAATTAATAATACCCATCCCTTTGCATCTGCCTACACTACTGCATGGACATGAACATCTGCATCTGAAGACGTTCCTAACCTCAGGTTTCCCAGTTGGTGTGCAGGGTTTAGAGGAGAGGTGAAGTTCTGCAGGGCATCCATGTAATCTGGCCTCTTCATCTGGTCTACGAGAAACCGCATCTGGACCTCCACAACAGACACACACGACCACATAAGCACACATGCACAAACTAGTCCCTATACAACTACCTGAGATTCTAAAGCCCCTTTTCCACTGCAGTACCTTCCCCGGGAACTTGAACCTTACCCAGGATTTTGAAAAACCTGGTCACATTTCCAGCAAAATTACCTGGTTAAAAAAACAACTTTACCCTCAACCCCAAACTTTGCATGAAAAAGTTCCTAGTACGGGGGTGAGACTTTTCACATTCCCAGAAATTCTTGAGGGGCGGGGTTGTGTGCTGAAGAACGCTGATCGGTGGAACACACTTGCAGCATTCCACACTTATATTCACCCCCAATGATTAAACCAGTGTGCAGCTGCAAACTTGTTGATTCCATTTGCAAAAGAAGTGGATGGACGATGATGTCCATTTGCTGCTCCTACAAGTGCATTACAGTAATCTGTCTGTCCATCCAAATACACTAAAGAGCATATTTGGCAAATGTGCTCAAAAAACGCTGGACCTTGTCGAACGTACTACACTCAAAACAAACTGAACAGGCCTTTGAGTCGCCAACTTGAAACACCCAAGCCTGATATGAATAAATTTTCAGGAACTTTGGGGTGCAGTGGAAATACAAACCACACAGATTACCGGGAATTCTTTCACCCAGGTAAATAAATTGTGATAAAAATTCCCAGGAATGTTGGTGGAAAAGAGGCTTATGATCTTACCACAGTCTGAGAGCAAGTCTGCTGGATTTGAATGAGGAGGTGAGTGAGTAATAATCATACCTTCTGTGTCTCATCCTTCTTCTCCTGTTTGAGGATGTCAGTGAGGTTAATGAGCTTCTCCATGGCCTCCACTTGCCTGCTCAGATGTTTGAGGTACATGCCACAAGCCCTGCAGTAAGACTCTAGCAGCAGACCAAACCTCTGGCTCACTGTTTTATTGTGCATTTCTGACCTATGAGGAGGACACATAGTTAGTTGGTTTTTTTTAACCAAAAATAGAGGCACATGAATAGAAAAGACACCCTGTACCATATGGTGACTTACTTCAGATGCCAGAAAAAGAAATGACCGATGCGTTGATTGGTCAGGGCTTTTTTGAGGAGGAAGCGGGCCAGGGGATTGTCAAGGTACTGCTCATATTTTAAAACCTAGAACCAGAGAAGACAAATCTAAAACTACAAGACAGTAGATTCAGACTGGATCATCTCTCTGACCAGAAAACCTCAGAGATTTTGTACACTCCCAGTTAGCAGAAAATCAAACCCAACCTAAGGCACTGCAGAATAACAAGCCTTTCACCACAGAAACACACTGAACAAAGACTCCTTTAGATCAGAAATATCACTGACAAGGATGTTCACACTCAGAACTGGTTCTCCACATTCCACATCATTTTCAGCACTGGCAGTTATTGATTTCTACCCTTTTGTCCTCCGTCTGTTTTCCCTCAGACATACCTGTACGAGCTGGATGAGGTACTGGGAGAGTTTGTCATCTGTCAAGTATTTGTCAAGACAACGAACTGCAAAGTGTCTGACCATGGGGTCTGGATAATTACAGTCCAGCAGCTCCATGGCCTGCTCAGGACGGATGGATGGCCATTCCTTTAACAAGCAGTACATCTAGGAGACAAAAGAACAAATGATCTGAAATATTATATATTAACAACCAAATTATTCGTGAGGAGACACATTTTATAGAAAAAAAAAGAAAAAATATTGCAAATGCCACTTTTTATTATTTTTCTCTCTTTTGTGATTCTCTCTTTAACTCTGTAGCTTCTTTTTTCAATGAGTGACATGTGTCTTAATACAATAAGCAGATGTAAAGTGGCATGGCACTACCTGTGCTACTTCATCTCTGGAGTTCCACTTGACAGCAAGAAGGATCTTGGGAAGAATCTCTGGGATGTTCATGCAGTAGTGCCTGCTAGAACATAGTGAAAAGTTAACTCTGGCCTACAGATTTTGGGTAATTGTCAACCTCTGAGATAAAATGTGCTGATTCTTACATACGATATGGTGATAAATGTGCTGGTTATATTATTCTTTCATGATAGAGATACAGTACAGTAGAGCAATGAAAATGGTACCACATGGAAGTTTCTAAATGTATCTTTACTTTTAGACCAAAGATTATTACCTAACTGTAATTTACTGGTCTTTCATTGCAAAGTCCATTTGTCTTGGCCAGATCTATGCTTCATACAATTACATCTGGTAGCTTGTGAAAGTGTCATTGCCTAACATTTCCAAGGAACAGTCATCTGATCTTTCCCCTCAGAACTCAGGATTACAAACAAGGCAGATAACTTCTGCTACATTTGTGGCGAGGTTACATTTGCATCTCAATAGCGCAGTATGATGTACAAATACACTCTATATAGTCTGAGTCAATATACGGCATATAGTTCGGAATACATAGGGTCACAAATCCTGGAGGTCAAATGACATCAACAGTGAGTCTTTTGTTGAGGGATGTATGGCTCTACATATAGTAGACTGTGTTATAAAATACACTTGTAATTACCTGTGTCTCCAGAGGAAGTCTTTCTCCTGCTCAGTAATTTCTGACAGAGGGTCTCTGTTGCTCAGCTGTCTGAGCTGTTCAGTGTCGCCGTCTGTCAGGGCGTGATCTCTGGCCACACGATTGCTCTGCAGAACAACAGAAAGAAACTTATTAAAACTGTACATTAACGTATAACTAATAATATCATAACTGCTGGCACAGTAAAATATTACTTATCTTATTGTATCTAGTCCTTGCACACAGATTCAATCAGGAAAAATATTACAGAATATATTACATAATCTGTCTGTCCATCTATTATTAAAAATCACTGTTTTCGTTGATGTCACTCATTATGACAGCTTACAATTACTCCTTTTGTAGATTAGTTGTTTCATATTGAAATCAACATACAGTAAAAGGAAGAGCCTGAACAATAATCATGTGATCCACAGTAAAATCTTTTAAGGTATGTTATTCTCTCAATACGTGTGGCTGTTGGCTGTGCATTTCAGCCTGCGAGGTGGTTTAATGTAACTGTATAAATTACTCAAGACAAGATCAAACACATTTCTGGTCACGAACAAGTCGGATGATATTATCACAACACAAGATGAGTTGGGCACTCCTTGCGTTTGTAATACACATCATGAATAACTTAACACATCATCTCACACTGTTCACATC
Source organism: Apogon talboti (assembly GCA_037367365.1). Classification (NCBI taxonomy): domain Eukaryota; kingdom Metazoa; phylum Chordata; class Actinopteri; order Kurtiformes; family Apogonidae; genus Apogon; species Apogon talboti. The sequence goes on along the minus strand of JAPQRQ010000019.1, from coordinate 33,834,329 downwards.
CTCTCATTTGGTGCTGAAACTCTAACCACATGTCATATTATCGCAACAGAGTCCATGGTTCTCATGCAATGCATCATCTAGAAATCTAATGAGGCAGGGCATCACCAACACCCGTATAAATAATAGAACACAGTGACTTGGATTGGCACTACTGAGGCTTATAAACCATTGGAATCAAATCCGTTGTGAAACATTGTCAGTGATGATGAATGGGGTAAATTAACCACAGTAACCACAGTATTTAACTAACGGAAGTAAACTCGCATCACAAATTTTACGAAACAACTGACTGGAAATAAACATAACATGTGCGACATCAGAGAAGTACAGTAGGTGGAACCAACTAATTAGAGCTCATTGTGGGGCGGGGCAGAAACGGGATCTGTAGACCTAATAAGACAACCGAGGGGTGTATGCTCAAGCACAAATAAATGCTGTCTTAAAATGCATAAATAATGACTTTGGTGCATTGGTGAGTGGTAACATGGTTATCACCTGTCCAGAGAGGTTGTAGTTGAACCCCAGTTCCCTTGAGATGGTCCAGTTTGCATGATCCTCCACAGCATTCATATCTGGGTATTTGACTGGGCTACTGAAATGATCAAACTCCAGCTCCAAACATGGGGTTTCCTGTGCAACAAAAACCACATAGAATACAATCACACTGCATGAATCCGTTTCACACACGCAAACAACAAACTGTGTTACAATAACTAGAAAGGATAAAAACCTTATTGGGGTTAGATCCAGTGACTCCTATGGGATTGAGGAGATCTTCAAGGCCATGAGGGACAGGCCAAAGGTTCAGTGCCATCTTGTTGGCCACCAGAGTGTGAGTGTAGTCAAACAAATTGACATTACCCCATGCTAGTGGACAGTGCTCCTGTTGAGATTTAGAAACAAAAAGAATCCCACTTCATTTAGTTTCAACGTAAGAAGATGTCATAGAAATTAAGACACACACACACAACACATTATTTTTAGAGTTTCTGAAAGTTTCTCCACTCAAAATTCAAAGTCCAGGTGCGTGTTTTATGACTTTTATCAAAAATCAGTACAAATTGAATAATGTGTTTTTTTTCTTTTTTTTTTAAAGGAACATAGTATGGCATATCTCAACTTATCAGGGTGAACTATCCAAATCTTTCCCAAAAGATATTTAAGTGACATTAAAGTTAAATGTAACTGTATAAAAGTTGACAATAACTTCAATCCATTTTTAATATTACTGTGCAATCTTTTAACTGCATTGCTAACAATGCAACCCTGTGAGTCTCCCAAAAGCCGAGGGAAATGGTTAAGATAACATCTTGATATTCAGGATGAGTTTTCACTAAAGAGTAGCGATGAAACCAGGTGTGAAAGGGCAACATGGTGACAGATAGAGTTACATGCAGACAGCTAGTCAAAACGCACCTATTTATAGTAAGCACTGGAACAAAAGGCTGGTGTAGAGAGGTGTTTATCTTTAATTCAGGTGGGGCATGAAAGAGCATCCGCTAACCTGACCTCAACCTCGCAAGGCAACAGCAGGGGACAGGACTCACCCCAGGTGTCTGTTACAATATCCATGTCTGGCATTCATTGATACACTCTACCCACACACATATCTTTCTCTTACAGCTTTTCCACCACAGAGATGGAAGAAAAATCAATCGGTGTGGGAGTCTGTTACAAGAATCAGACCTCAAACAGACACCGTCCGACAGTTTTACATATCACAGTCACTAAACACTGACTTAAACAGATGGACACACACATCTTTTTTTTAGCAACTCTGTGATTGGTACATGTTACTCTGGTATGTAATTATTACTGTAGGATTTAATGCTCCCTTGTATTTCAAACAGCAATATTATCTTTACTGTCTGAACTTCTGTTGCAAATGTTTGTTAATCCCCATGTATGAAAAAACCCTTTACACAATAGGCCATTGTATTATTTTCTTGCGTATCATGAATGGAAAAGTCCCTACTGCTGATAGTGTTTCTGTTGATGTTTTCTGCCACCACTGTGCCCGTATCTGATTAGTAATTAAACAGAACCAAAGATGATACCACAGCTCCCATTCACCTTGGACACATATACCCAGACAAACTGACACACTGAGTAGTGTCGGTAGTTCAGTGCTGGCATTAGCACACGTGCAAGCATGGCACACTGAATTGGTTTAGCATAACCACATTAAAATAAGGATATAGATGTGCAGATGTCATCTAATGTAGCCAACTGAAACTTTCAACATAGTAGCCTGCATGAACAGCCACTCTGCACAAGCACATCATAGAAAGAAGTTGAGTTGGATAATCAGACATGGATCAGAGCTCCTTCACATTTCAAAACTTCTGTTTTTCTCCACACAAATTTCCAGACTTCTTGGTCGATTCATTCATTCATATTTGACACTGGAGCAAAAATAGTATTAAATGACTGTTGGGGTGGCTATGGCTCAGGAGGTAGAGAGGGTTGTCCAATAACCGAAGGGTTGGCGGTTTGAGTCCAGTGCTGTCCTAGTCATGTGCCATTGTGTCCTTGGGCAAGACACTTCACCCACCTTGCTTCCAGTGCTGCTACTCACACTGGTGTAATAATAATAATAATAATAATAATAATGCATTAGATTTCTATAGCGCTTTTCAAGTCACCCAAAGCACTTTACATT
>JAPQRQ010000019.1:33817006-33831567 GCA_037367365.1 Apogon talboti | reverse complement strand
AGACAGAGCGGGATTCAAACCGCCAACCCTTCGGTTATTGGACGACCCGCTGTACCATCTGAGCCACGGCCGCCCCTTAAATGCGTATGAATGTTTGGTGGTGGTCACAGGGGCCGTTTGGCGTGTATTGGCTTCCATCAGCCTGCCCCAGGGCAGCTGTGGCTACAAACGTAGTTTACCACCACGTGAGAGTGAATGAATAATGGATCCATAATGTAAAGCGCTATACAAATACTAATCTATTATTATTATTATTATTATTATTACATTATGAATATGTATGCTATTGTAATAATTCCAAGAAAACTGTAGCTCAAATTAATTAACAGGAAACAGTGGATGACATTTCAGGCATAGAGGCAGCTCTGTGTAGGAGTGCCAGTTCAGTCATATTTCTTGCCATGTTTTTGACATCATCAGTTTCAATATGGCCAGAGCTCTCGCCAGGAGTAATAACTGTTCTGGCTACGCTGGCTCCAAATGTCAAGAAAAACAATCTGCTTGCATGATCCATTTATTTTTACTCATTCTGAATTTTCTGTTTTTGAAAACAGCTTACTTTCCATACTTTTCCATATTTCCTTAGTTATTTGGACTGGAAAATTATTAAAATCTAGTACAACACTGTGTAGGGAGAGTGATATTAAAGAGTGAACATGTATTTCATTTTCTCTTTTTTCTTCACAATAACAAATGTAACATATTTAAAATTCATCCATGAATGTAATGTGCTCTCAGCAGTTCTTTTGTCGTACCTCCTTGGCTCCCTTCCTGCCCTTGACAGAGCAGATAGACAGACAGAGTCTGGCAGCGCGAGGGATGTCTGGGATGTACATGTCATAGGTGAGCCACTCATTCCACCTGTAGAGGAAGGAAGAAAGAAAAAACATGTATGAACCACAACAAGTGCATGAAAAACCAGATTGAGAAGTGAAGCTACCGTCAACAAAAGTGAAATCCAACAGACCTGGTAACTTAATTCTCTGAAGCCTGACAAACTGCTCTCAATTCCAAGGAAACCGAATCCCCAAAAACTTTACGCAGTTATTACACAAAGTTAAAGCTGTACTTATAAACACAATTTATTCCAGACAGTTAAAATGAGCTAAATCAAAAATGTCTTAGAGGAACACTTATTTAAATCTGATGGACTTAACCAGGTTTTTATCAAAACTCTACTCCTTTTGCCTACCCTGACGTACAAGACAGCACCAGGGGTAAGGTTTAACAGTAATGCAATATAGCAGTTTAGTGTTACTAGCCAGTGCTAAACTGTTAACTTACCCTCCTGTCTTGGCTGCTTTAAGTAAATTAGCAGTGTATACTGTCTGAAGAACTATTTTAGTTAAATAGAGTGAAAGTGAAATGAAGAAGTAGTAGGAAAATAAATTAAGAGCTAAATAAAGAACCAAAGTGAACCAAATGCTACTGTACCTGGGATTAGAACAGGGTACTCTTTGTGTGTTAACATTGTCGCACATCTGTTCTCCTCCATGGTAAATGCCAGTCCTCACATAAATCTATGAGTACATAAAAAGCAAAATACAACTAAGACTACAGAATGAAATAACAGCAACAATGAAAACATATGATGGATTTTCCCAGCAAATGAAAGACTGGCCTGCAGTACACGATTTGACAACCTTTAAAGCCCTGAAGGTAAACAGTCTGTACTCTCAAATTGCATGCAGTGTAGCAGTTCTGTCAAGAGTTGTTGCATTTACAGAAATTATTCATGACAGCACACCAACATGAGCTTACAAAACCATTTTCCCTGAATAAAGGATTATGTTCACATGAGACTTGAACAACGACTGTTTGTTTCCACAGGAAGTGAAAGAGTTGGGTGATGGGACAGTGTGCACAGTTAGGAAAACACAGTCCTCCAAAACAGTTCCGAAGGAATCTTAGAGCCCCTGCAAATTTAGTTTAAAAGAGCAAAAATGCATATTAACGTAAGGCTGAGTGTCTCATTAAGTGTCCACAATAACCTGACTGAAAATAAACATTAAAAACAATTAGAAAACTAATTGAAAAGCAGTCAATTCTGCTATTTGGACCATTCTCAAGAAGTGTGGCAGATGATGTTTTGACTGATATCTCCCTGACTCTGCCGATGTCAAACAATCTGTCATGAGAAGAGTCTCACATAGCAATAAAAAAAGGAACAGTTCAGCATTGTCTGGTCATCCTATTCTGAAAAAGGGATGAAGCAGAGGCCATTTCTCAAAAAATATCAATTTCAATTTTGCCAATCACATTAGCCTTGCTATACACATATTATTCCAGAGCAGAACAGTTCGCTTACACATGAAACTTTAACTGAGACTTCCCTATTTGCTAGTGGCAACTGAATTGAAAATCAACTGCATAAATTTCATTGTAGTTATAAAAAGATGAAAAAACTTACAGAAATGCTAACTTGTGGTGAAATAGTAATGGAAACAGAATTTTATAATACAAATTTTTGTGCATTTTTTGCGGCCAATGGAAGCCAATAAGAACAAACTATAATCAGTTGATTCGTAATCTGCAATTTCACCACTAGATGCAACAAAATATTCCACATTGAACCTTTAAATGACAATATTTCAATACTTTTCAGATAGTTAGAAAGCTATTGTAGAATATGTTTTCCATTGTCTTTAACCTACATTTAATTTGCAGATTACATGAAATCACAGTTTTGTTACTGAATGTGTAAAATTACAATAAATGGTACATTTGTTTTTACTCCGACTCTGGACACTGTCCACACATGCAGCTGTACAACAGCGGACCTATTATTTAGTGTGACGAATCAACTCAGACACTGGTGTATTTCTATAGGCACCAGGAGCCCCCACCTTGTCTATGTCCCTTATGTTGACATTAACATAGGTGGCACAGAGGATTCGTATTCGCAGAGTCCCGTTGATGGTCCACAGCGACTTGGCAGCTGCCTCACCATTCATATAGGATGTTGCTGTGGAGATGCGGCGGGAGTATGACGGCATGACGAAGTTATCTGTAGGCAACTGGGTGTACAGGCTGTCCTTAGCCATTAGCATCAGGTTAGGCATCCTGCCCAGCATGATGCAACTGCGGATATACTGAAGGCAGAAACACAGAGAGAATGACACGGAGGAGGTCGGTTAGAACGAAAGTCTACACAGAGCTGCTAGAGTTACACTGTGCGTAAGTGTAACCAAATGATCTCAGTTGGTCATTTTCCTGCAGCTGCCAAGTAACTTTAGGGAAACAGTGACGTTGTAAGAAACTCCCACTCTAATTTGGCACACAGGGAATTCTACAGACTCTCACTATGAACTCAAATAGCACATAAGAGAATGGTTCCTGTGTTTTAGAAGAAAGTTTCAGCATAAACATAATAAATATTTTTTAAAAGTGTAATATCAGTGTCAAAAATGAGCATGTATGGTAAATGCATTGTAAAAGCCTCCATGAAGTACAGTAGATAAGAAAATCATTTACTTGCATTTACTTTTATTATTATTATTATTATTATTATTATTATTATCATTATCATTATTATTAATAATAATAATAATAATAATAATATTACTTGCACTTATTGTCACTTAATGTCACTTTTAATATTGAGTAAAGTAAGCTAGGTGGCCAAGCACTGTCCTCAACTAGCATGACATATCTACAAATTAAATGTACACAGCGCACTAATCTTTCACTTCACTTTCAAAATGATCCCTCTGAAAATCTCTTCTTTGCACAAGAAGGGTTTTTTCATTTGCTCCAAAACTGAAAACGCTTTTGGAAATTTCTGTCCAATTTTTTCATTTTTGAGCATTCATTACAGAGAATTTCCAACATAATATACACTCAGGACTCCTCTCCTCATCAATTACAATGGCTGTGCTGTAGCTGCAGTCGTTATTGTTATATTAAACAATGAATCAATACCAGTGGCTCCTAGCCTCTTATATGATCACTTACAACTTTTCTCTGTGTATTGTAGGTGATTGGGTGAAAAAGTCCTATGAATATTGAGAAATGTGTATTTTTTGTGATTCCAAGTTTATTTCATAAGAGTGATTTACTTTGTTGTAACATAAATAATTTCCTTCAGGACGATTTAATCATTTCTACATCCTATTACTGAACTGTTTGGCTTTCACTTTAAGGGTAAAAACATAACAGGAAAAGCAACTTTTTGCATCAAAAGGAGGCACTAAATCAAGTCATCCTGGAAAGACCACTCTGAACAGGTTTGTCATTTCACTTATCCGCCCACAGACTGAGTGAACGTCTACAACTGTATTTGATAAGTGTTAACCGGTTTTTGCATATGGACCTTAATGCTCAATCAAGAATTAAGACAGAATCAGGCAAAAAACCGACATATAAAAATGGTATTTCATATCTCTAGAGCCATTTCAGTTTTTAATTTTCACTGTACTTCCTGTACATACATATGACCTGGAGTTTGCACATTTTCATATACATTTCTTACCTTATACTGGCTGATGGGGTACTTTTCCAGCAGGTACTCATCACAGCCACAAACTTTGAGGATATATTTACCCTGATATTCTTGAACACACATTTTTAGCTGCTCTGGAGACAGCAGCATGCTGCGTGTCTTCTTGCGAATGGCCTCTGCAATCACCTATGGGAAACAAATGCATTAAGACAGTCTACATTAGGGGCCATAAAGCGGTTCATCACATTACTAGCTCTGTGTGTGCTGCTTTTAAGTGGACATTGTTTATTGCAGTGCATAGATCTATAATGAGCTACAAATTAACATGAAACACGGTAGGGTTTTTCCATCACTGTACATCTTCCCCTCACCTGTTCGGGTACACAATCATGGTTAATCTTCAGTGTATATTTCTGTTTATCGTTGTTTGGAGAGACAATGACCCATATCACAACAATGATCTGACCTACAAAAACAGACACAGAAGAGCATATGAATAAGGAGGTGGAGAAAAACAATCAATAAATCAAATTCTGCCCAGAAGCATCTCAGAAACAATAACTTTAATTATTGAAAGGTCTGTTCTTATTGAGCAGGCTCTTTATTTTCTATGTATTGTTTCCAGACAAAAGCTTCACACTAGTAGCACATCAATCAATTCATTGATTGCCTGAGTCACTGCTGTAGTACCTATCTGTTTTAAAGGCTGGGTGACTAATGTTAATGCAGTATTGACGGCAGCCTCAAATGTTTACAGCCTGCTGGTTGACCTTCTGTTGTCTCTAAGTGCTTTATTTGTGATTTCCTGGTGAACTGACATAAGCTGGATCAGACAAACAAATAAACCTAAGAAAAAGATATTTCTATTATCTACAATATTTAAGCATCTGGTTTTTCTATTCCAGGGTTTGTACACATTTTTCAAGGTCAAATTTAAGCACTTTTCAAGCACTTTTAAGGGTCGTTTTCAAATTTTTCCAGCATGGCACCTTATCACTGGGGTAAAATACATATCCACAGGAATACATATACTCATGATTATTTTTCCACTTTTTATCACAATAATGTACATTGTATTATGCTATAAACATCAAAAATTATGTTTCATAATAGCAAAAAGTTAAGAAATTAAAGGAGAACACAAAGCTTTAACGAAAAAAAAGGGAAGCCACTTGGCATTCTTCAGGCACATTTGCACCGAGACAAAGATTAAGAAAAAAATTTACCTGGAGTCGACCTGAGAACACCTGCTAATTTTCTTTTTGACATAAAGTTTTATTTCTTTAAAATGTATCACCTCTCTGTAAATAGTTTTGGCTTGACATTTAACCTGGCAGAGTTAATATTAAAAATAAATAACTCACATCACAGAGTTACAATAGCAAGCTCTTTCAAGCACTTAACCTGAAATTCAAGCACTTTTCAGACCTTGAAAACATAACATTGAAATTCAGCATTTTCAAGGATTTCGAGCACCCGTACAAACCCTGTTTCTACTGTGTTTTCTCAAGCTGTTGCCTACCTTTATCCAGTTTGCTGTAGATGTGTTTGGGTAGTTCCTGTGTCGATTCAACGTTGGGTGGGTAAACGTACAATGCTCTACTGTGGGGCCCGCTGGCATCTCTCAACTCCACAGAGTCTTTACAAACATTCAGGATGTTTCTCCTAAAGTCTTGAACCTCGGGATCCTTCACCAGGTCAAATTCACACACTGGCATGCCGATGGCAAAACCTAATAAAACAAAAAGAGAGAAGGTCTGGCTTGATCAGAAGAGCACGGTGCTATTACTGCTTTCCCCCACTGTTGGATTATGTCAGTTGTGCCTTTTGAAGTTAGTCCTGAATTACCCTTGGAAAACATAACCTAGTGTGTCTCATGTAATCTAGTCTGCTGACATGCAAATACTGTCACTACATTTTTTAAAAGAACTCTTAACAAAATTCACAGAGGTTACTGTCATGATAAAAACAGAGCTTGACCATAATGGAACAACGCTAACAAAAAATGGCAAGAGTTTTATGGTTCATTTTGGATTTATGCATACAGCGCTTTAGCACTTCACTACAATACAACAATAATGTAATAAAACATGGTCAAGAAAGCTTATTACAATTAACCAACTAGTAATTTATTTATAAACTTGTATGCTCTTAATTTTAGAAATTTGGTAAAAGTTACACACAAAAACAAATTTAAAAAATGAAAAAAGTAAAGAAATAAGATGCTTTCAAAAGACGCCGTCCTAGTATATATACATTTTTAGTTGAGACTTTTGATTATACTGAGTTTATATAGCTAAGAAAATTTGCAATGTATAAATCTTATTGGATCTAGTAAAATAACTAATTCGAAAAGGGCAGTAATAAGTCAGAGGTTCACCTTTTCAGTCAGTTGTATACATTTTCTTCCTTCTTTTCTGACAGACTTTTCTCCATCAACTAAATAGACACCACTAATGTAAATCAAGGTGCAGCCTCTCACCGATTTCTCTGTTGAGGATCTTTTCCTCTCTGTTGCCGACTGGTTCAATGACTTTGAGGAAGGGCTGGAAGAGTCGCAGGTCACACAGCCTCCGGGTCTCATCATAAAACTCCTCTCGCTCTGCTTCCTGCAGGCAAGGGGGAAAAAAAACAGTTGCTGACTTTATAACATTCTACTTATTCTTTTGTCTCTCCAGAGGCACTGAATTAATGTTATGGAAAAGTTTGGTGCTTTTTTTCAGCTCATAGCAGTAAAATCTCAGATGTGTTCAACCTTGTTCAAAGGCAACCAAGGTGTGGAAATCTGGTACTCACAACAAAGTGAACCAAAGGATCTCCTGAATTATTTCTTACTCAATGATTCTGACAACCTGCAAACCAGAAATCCAAAGGGACAGTTGGTACCTGTGTAACACTGACAAAGATGTAGGATGTCTCCTCCTGTAGGAGATGATGGAGAGGATATTTCCTGGCCTCCTTGAACAGCTCATGTTTGATGGTGATTAGTGTGGCTTCACGGAGACACTCCAGAGTCAGGATCATGCCATTGGGAAGCAGACAGTCCACCAGGATCCTGCAAGGACACTCAGCATCATCACACAACAGTAAAGACAAAGCTAACCGAGAAGCCATGGCCTAGAAGGTCGGAGTCGTTCGAAGGGAGACCGAAGGGTCTGCCTGACGTGGGAGCCCAGAGCTCCTAGTCTGCAGTGTGTGGTGTTCCTGCATGTTCAGCTAGTGACGGGTTGAATGCAAAGGGTCATTTACTGTGTGTGCTGCATATCTGCATGTAAAATATATACTGACAAATAAAGATACTTAAAAGTAAAACCTCATTATGTCAACTCCATATAAAGTTACAGTTTTTAAAACCTGAATTTTAATAGTTTTACAGTTATTGTCGCTTACATGAGAGACTTATTACATATGGTTAATGCTTAGAACTGCATACTAAATAATACTCAAAGCAGAAATAGATCTGTAATTAATGTAGCTTAACATGTTATACAAAGGGCTTCTGTAACATTTGTCTTTGTCTTTTTTTAAAGAGAAATTAATCTATGAGTATGTATGATAAAAATATGCAAAAAGTTGAGTCAAGTTTATTCAAAAGAGAATTTAACAAGTTGTACCTGGGGGGCATCAGGTGGATACCCCATAGCTCCCCTGAGGACGGCCTGGGAGGCATCTTCCTTTCTATCTCCCAGCTCACTCACAGATTAGCTGCAGAGCACAACCTGGAAGGTAACAACACTTTCAGTCAAGCTCTGATTATCATAACATAAAAAGCAGTGTATGACCTGTTGAAGCTGGTCTACCTCTTCCTAAAGTTGTCCTATATCTTACAGGTTCTGCTGGAGTTCTTGACCTGAGATCATTGTTTTTCCTTCTCTTTGAACAATGGAATTAGATGAAGTTGTGCCAGGACATTCTACATTGTTTCTGTTCAAATAATAATAGTGGTAAAACACTGCCCAGCCCAAAAAAAAAATAAAAATTCTACATGCAATATTGCACTGCACCACCTTTGGTGCAGTGATTTCATTTCTTTAATGTCAAAAAGATTGGACAATGTCAGGATTGATCAGGATCATCAGGCTTGTGACAGAATGGTTCGGGGAGAATGAGACATCATTTTCACACATGGATTAGCCTCCATAAAGTCCAGACTCTAATTTGGAATGTGGTGAAGACTTAATGCAGCGGCTCAATTTTCCATCATCAGTAATCAAAAATTAATGTGACACTACATAAGCATTATGTAGCAAAAAAGATGTCACAGTGAATGACTCCTGTAATCAAAACCAAAGGTGGTGCAATGAAGTATTGCATGTGCAATACTTCATTGGCTTGGCAGTGTATTTCAACGACATGAGTAAGATTTCTAAAAAAAAAAAAAAAAAAAATACTTTAATACAATATAGACTCAGTTACTGATGAAGCAGGAAACTTTTTTAATGTGCATGCATAATGGGGTATATGAACTATTTGGCAAAACACAGATGGGTGATAAAACAATATTGACCATGGAAACAAAGTAGTTTTTCTTAATTTCAATAACAAATATTTGATGTAACTGCAATGTTTCAAAAGCACATGGAAGTCTGGTCCATCACACGGACGTCCAATGCCAGTAGAATGACGCATCTGATTAAACCACAAAGAGGAAGGAGACATAGTGGCTGATTTTTCTACGTCAGATGTGTGAAATGCTCTGCTGTTAGGCAAATGTCCATGTTCTGACGTTAAGAATAATTCACAGGCACAGTTAACAATCTGGTTTCTTCAACTTCCACACAGGAGCAAAACCAGTCCTTCAAATAAAAGAAATATGGATTCAAAATTATCATGAATTACCTAGACCCATATTATTGTGATCACCCCAAGAACAATTGAAATCATTTGTATCAGCGTTTGAGCAAATTAGCTGGTGTCACCAAATCTACCTTGATGACTGAATAATGTATGTATTCCTTAAGGTAAAAAAAATAAATAAATCTTTACATGATGTCTGTCCTCAAAGAAACAAATGCATGTCTGTGCATGTGCACTTACCAACCTGGCTGAACAGCATTTCTACCTGTAGTACTGTTTGAGGGGGGTTTCAAAGCTACATGAAGACGGTTTACATTTCACCCATGTACTTATAACTACAATGAAAGCAATAACTTTATTAGAATGTGAATAAGTGATGAGGTGCAGAAAGTCCTGCAGTGCTTTAAAAGAACCCTAATAAAAAGCTGAAACTGACTCAACCAAACATTTGTTGCTTTCTTTTTTCATTTGTATTTTCTACACCACCCTAACATTTTCTCACAGAGATTGCAGGAAAAATACATTTTAATCCACTCAGCAAATAATGTCTCCATGGTACCACATTCTTATTTGTCATACTGAACTTATTATTGGCCCCAATTTCCAGTTAAAGGTCAAATCATATCATTTTTCTAGTGCTTGCGTCACTGGTGCTGAGCAATCTCCTACCCTTAGAACATCTAAGAGAAAGAAAGGCTCCATTGCATTGACAGATGAAGGATAAAACATGTTTAATGGAAGGTCTGTATAAACTATGTTCACCCATTTTTATGCTCATTCCCATCCAATGTGAAAAAGCTTTCCCACTTCAAATTAGACACACGATCCAACAACCTACACCCAAACTCCTCCTCTCATTCATTTCTTTAGTCACTTCCACAATGAATGAAATTTTAGTTCTACGATCTAACTGAAATCTAATTAAATTCTTACATAGCTATTTTTAGTCGCACCAAACAGCATGTGTATATCCAGGGATGTCTTTTTTCCTAAACTTCCACTCATTATAAAAGATTTCATTTCTCTTGGGAATACAATTTCCCACTAAGTAAAGGCAACCAAGGCACAGTGTTCACTTGCTGCAACACATTCATGATTAGCTCATTCAACCTTCTGTTACTGAGTGCTGGGAAATAGCAGGGTCCTTGGGGACCACAGTGACACAACTATTTTCAACAGACTGCTCAGGTCCAGCAATCAACATAAAAACAGTGACTCAACTGCTCATTGCGACACATGGTGGTAAATGTGTTTTTTCGTGAGAAAATTACAACACAATGCATCATTTTCAACATTAGCCAGTTTACAACAATAAATATGTCTTGTAACTAAAGCCAAGATGATGAGGATATAATAATAATCATTTTAGTGCTCATCATGAAGTCAATATCCATCTTTGGTCACTTTTATTGTGCTTTGTAGAACATCATGAAGACATAAATGGTTCAATTGCGGACTATACTTTGGTTAGATTATTTCTGTTATCTGTCGGAAGGACATAACTAGAACATCATTGATTCATTTTAAAATAATTTACAATCAAATGTTATGTCTTACTGTATGAAACTCATACTGTGCCATATACCAAGTCTCAATTGAAATACCAACATCCACTAACTCTAGAAACAAGCCTGTGTTCCAAACAGTATTGTTTGAAGTGTCTCTCATCAATTAAGGTGGAAAACAATGCTGTACCAATCCCTGAATTTATTAACTAGAAGGCCAATAATGCTGGGATCGTGATATGTTTAAATCGCATTTCTGGCCTTTAGATAACTTTAGCTGATAACTAATCTCTTCCAGACTATGCAAATATCTTCATTCTTTCCGGCTCTATGATAAGAGCACACAGTTATATCTGTTTGCCCAAATCCCAAATAACAAGTGCAAACGTTAAAGCCTTGTAGGTGAGATTAAGAACTGGAAAGTCATCTTTCCTACATCATGACCAGGAAAATAAACACAACAAAGCTACATGTTTACAGGTTTGACTCAGCCAGCTTAGACACTCCCGAGTACAATCTGTGAAAACTCGGCTGAAACTTACACTAAAACCATATTGCAAGAATTGAATAATGTGTTTTTTTCCAGGTCTGTTACTGATGTCACTTAATTGCAGCAAAAATAAAAAATACTGACATAAATTGTTTTGAATATAGCATACAACATCACAAAAATTCCCTGAAATGCAATTAAGATGACTGTAAAATCAAATAAATTCCAGTTATCTCACTGAACTGAAGGAATTACGAATAAGTCAGTACATAAATAATGTTCTTTCTGTTTACAATGTTAGTGTCAGTCATGACATACAAACTGCAGTGTGTGGACTACAGATGGAGGCAAAGAAGCTGAATATCGGATCTTGTAATCAGCCATGGCTGTTAAACTTATTACCGTTAGCAAGTGACTATTATTATAGGGCTAGAAGTGGTTACATATCCAGTGAGGAGGAGGACGGAGCTGAGAAACAGAAAAATAACTGTGCACCTTTATCTTCCCTATTGTCCCAGACCAGGAAAAATGGCAGCATGACGCACAAGGAGTATCAAAAATTTTAAGAGCACATTGCAACTCCAGTGAAATAATGGACAATAATTGGCTGCTTAACCCAGTGAATAAAATATTAGTCTAACATTTCATCTTCAAAATTTGAGGAACTGCAAAGGTAATGAGGAAGGATAGGGAGCTTTCATTCACAAAGAAAAACAGGTCTGAAATTGTGCAAAAACAACCTACAGTACTAAAAGCCTGAGTTGGAACAAACCACCCATTGAGCACCTCTGCGATCAGTGACCCTGATCAGGATGCAGATACACACTTTAGGACAAAAGAGGAAGCTTCCTCACAACACAGGATGTGGGGAGTGGGGAAACATTGGCTTAGGCACAAGCTCACTTTGAATACTGAAACACAAATGGCTGCAAAGGCCAGCAATACAGATCCAACGCATTATATATATATATATATATATATATATGGTGTGTGTGTGTGTGTGGTTAAGAGAAGGTTTTACCAGTTGTACCACATTACACAACAGTGTGGTTGAAAAACAATCCTTTGATCAATTTCAGTTTCATTTTCTCCATTAAACAACCACAGCAATTTCAGCTATCTCCAAGAAGAAAGAAGACAACAAATGTGGTAACATGTTTGGCTGAACAGTCACAGAGGACGTGTGAATCAGATGGTAGGAGAGGAATTTGTGAAGCATACCTAAGAGAGCAGCCCTCCTATTTCGATGATGGGACAGTTCCACCCTTCATGTTTCAATCCATCTTCACGCTGTCACTGAAATATGTGTTGGGAGGAAAGGAAATTAAAACAACAACAACACACAGTCTGCATCTGTTGCAGTTCGAGTGATTCACACTGGCTAATAACAACAGGCTAGCTAAGTATAGGCGGTTGGGAATGACAGCTCAGAGATGACAGCTATAAAATACTCAATGGCCGCTTTAAAGACACCGAAAAAGAATAATGATACAGCTTAGGCAATTAATCGACAATCATTTATATTCTGTGGCATCACAGACATCTCCTTACACCATTTATAAATTGGTGCACGTTAGCTAGCTGTCTTGTACACTAGCTAACGGCTAAGGGTGAGCCTGTCTGTCATCCCCTTATTGATACAGATGGAAATTATATTAAAAACACACACGGCAAGCTATTGGTGTGGGAATGTAAAATAACAGCTAACCTTCCATAGTGTGCGTCGACACAGCCAAATGTTTGAGGGTGATGATCTCAAGTCCTATCCTCTCCTCCTCGGCTAATCCCAGTTAGCTAGCCTCTCCAGCTAGCCAACCCCTCCGGTTCCCAGCGGCCGGTTGGTGGCTACCGGCGCCGGGCGAAGCAGGATGTTATCTGTCGTCTGTCAGCCTCAGTGCCAGCTCTCCGTAACAGAAGCCGTTACTCCACGTCCACAGTAAATCCCCGCTGTGCCGTGTGGTTATAAGCTGTTCCGTTACGCAAATTGCACACAGAGCCGCATGTCCAGTGGAAGGGGCTCAACCTGAGGATGTTCTGAGCAGCTGAGCTTCATGTCGACTGGACAAGTTGCCTGATGCGACAAAGCAACCACGCTGTCTGTCTGTCTGTCTGTCTGTCTGGGCCCTCCTCCCTTCCTCCGACACACACAAACACAGCCACACTGTAGTAAACCATATACATATTCAACCAGCAGATCAACTACATTTGTAGCTTACAGGCAGATCAGCTACATTTATATTATATTATACGTGTATAGTGTGTATTCAACTATAACATTCTGGACCGTGAAAAGAAAGGAATTATATTTTTCCTTTATCGTTGTATCTTTACTCTTATTAAACCCCATCATTCATACTGCAACTGTAATTTAATATTTTACCTGAATGGATTTGTTTAAACACATGAATAATGTAGTCTGCTGCATCATTTTAACACATATACATGAAATGAGATTAATTTCAAGATTAAAGTTTCAAGATTTTATTTGTCATGGTATGGAGAATGAAATGTAAAAACTGTCCACAAGACCATGCATTTAAATTTGTAACACCTACAAAGACTTAATCTTAAGGATTGAAATCATGTAAATATATATAATATAAATATTAAAGTGACAGAAAAATTCTATAGGACAGTAAACTATTATATGTACATATTGCAGGAAACCAGAGCATATTTATATTTCATATTTATATTTATTTATATTTGCATATTTACGTTGAAATGGGGAAATTCAATTGCCCAATAGGTCAAAGTAAATTCAGTAAGAACAAAATGATTCATTATTTGTGAAATCCTAGTGGTTTGTTGTAGTTGTGTCAAGTCATAGTTACTGTGAAGTTGTCAAAGCAGTTGTCCAACTCAAGTATTCAGTGTCTTTCATCGACTAAGTTGTTGTACAGTCTGATTCATTCAATCATGCAGTGCAGTGAGGTGAACCATCCACTGCAGCTGCTTCTATGGTTAGCCAGAAGTCAAGAAATTGACTGTGTCAAATTTTTTTGTGTTTACTTGAACTACGTTATCTATGTAGCCTCACTAAGTCACAAGAAGCCAATATGTAATCTAAGTCAAAAAATAGCTTTGTGTTTTGAAGCTCATCCACAAGTGACGCTTCAATGTTCTATTGAGCGACTGTGAAGATCTTTTCCCCCAGAGGAGTTCATAATTTTTAATATGGTAACATTAATTAAATTAAATTAAATTGTTAATTTACCATGTTAGGATTAGTTGTTGATTTAGGGTTAGTTGGGTTAGGGTTAGGGTTAGGGTTAGGGTTAGTTGTTAATTGTTAATTTTACCATATTAAATTAACAATTTAACATGG
>JAPQRQ010000019.1:33800909-33816906 GCA_037367365.1 Apogon talboti | reverse complement strand
GGGTTAGGGTTAGGGTTAGGGTTAGGGTTAGTTGTTAATTGTTAATTTTACCATATTAAATTAACAATTTAACATGGTAGATCCAGTAATGTATGGCTTTTTAAATCATGTAACAAATGGATCTTGTATGGCTTTGGCTCTGCTCTCCATACTGTCAGTTGTTGTTTGTGAATGTAATGTTTTCGGGGACTATGCTAATATGCTCATATTGTTTGTTATTGCTTATGGTGTCTTGTCTAAACTATCTAATAATAATAATAAATTTTATTTGTAACATACTTTACATTTCACACCAAATTTTAAAGTGCACAATACAAAAACAACCACAGAAACAGCAACAATATACAATAATAAAAAAAGAAAACTCAGCCACCTATAAGTTAACCTGCAAGTTAACCCATTATGTCAGCCCTGAAAAACACTTACTGTACATTATGAGCTAAAATTTCAAAGTGTTTATTTCTAGTTACCTTTTCTAACCAGGTGAAAGTTTCTCTGTCCACCTTTGTGTTATAAAATGTGTATAGCGTCAGTGGACAACAGCCCTAATATACTTACAGAAAAGGAGTTAACATTGTGTTTTATATAATGTAAAACACGTATTATGAATAATATAAAGTAATAAGATGCGTTAATACATTACCACTTCTATTATTTACGTTGCTGGTGTTATTATTAATAATTAGTAGCTATGTTATTACATGCCATAAATCCTATAATGTCTCAACAGAATCATATGTCCATTCAATGCCTTTTTTTTTTTTTGCCCATTGTTTTCCCAGCAGGTTTGGGACTCATAAATAGCCGGTACGGGTGATCTGTGTGTACCACAGAGGTGTAACATATTTATACAATGTGTCATGATTGCCATCCATGCAAAGCAGTGGCTTCGGAAATGGACCGTACCAATCAGGGCAGAGAGGGACGCGCCAAAAACATCGACAGTATTAACCTCTTAGAAATAAAAAAATCTCTCTTTCTCGACATTTGACGTGAAAAACCTCTGTTCACGCGTTAAACGGCTCCGGATGAGTGGGTTTAATTGGTGATGGGAGTGTGTGCGTTGCACCCCCACTGTGTAGGTCCCCCCTCCGGTGGAAGCCGGAGTGTTTCGGCGTGTGGCTGGCTGGCTGGGGCTGTCATCCTGCCTCACCGCCCGGTTTTTAGGAGAGGAGAAGTTGGCAAAGGGATGTGACTGCGATGATGGCGCTGCAGCTGAAGAACGGGGATGCAGCGTACTACCAGAGTGCAGAATATTGCAGAAATTTCACTTCGCCTCCTGTCAACTACGGTGACAGCAGCCATTATCTTGCCCGCTTACCAGGTAAGGACTGAGGGCTTGCCTTGTAGGGTCTCCCCTCTGACTGTCAGCAGCATTAATGCGCTAAACGCACAGGGATGGATGGATGAAGGAAATCTAACCAGAGGTATTTGCAGATGTAGCCCACAGAGGGGAGGTGGGTGTTGAAACCGGCTGTTCCTGCTGTCATCATCATAATGTCATGAAGGTGCACCAGCCACCATTCTGTAAAAGCATGGATGCTGCCATGCAAAATCTGAGGCTGTCGAGATACTAGTGGTGTCTAGGAAGATTAAAGCTCATGCTCCGGGGGTGACTTCAGGTTGGAGCTGATGTTTGACCATGGTTTGAGCCCCAGTGTAATTGTCACTTTCATGTCTGGAGTCAATTCATCGAGCATGTAAAGACACTGAATGCTCCCCTTTTTGCACAGCTGATTGTGACATGTGGCAGTTATACAGTGAGGGTCCCTTTATGGACACTTGCACATTCACTGGCTTTCTTGCAGGAGCCAGTGCACAGTAGCTATATGGAAGTTGATTTATAGATTTATAGAATGAGCACATTGTAATATCCGTATCACCAAACTGGCAGCTGTCGTCATCACTCACATTTCACATTTCGAGTCTTGACCTATGCAACATGCACTGAAATCAGACTCTGGATTCAAGGAAAGGTAACTGTAAGTGCTTGAAATTTAATAGTACTGGAAAAGCAGCTAATCAGTTGATATCTGTTTAACTTGAACTCACATGGAATGACCTTCACTCAAATTCGTTTAAAATGTTCCATTTGGTCAAAGTATTACGCCACAGCATCATGTTTGTGCAATTTTTTTGCTGTTTGTCACAAGTGGTTACTCAATTTATCATTTATCACAAAATAGCTGCTAGTGCAAATATACATTCTGTGATCACATGTTCAATAAATGTAAGCCTATTCATTTAAATCCCAAATAGACCTAGATAAGGATTAATTATAAAAAAATTATCCAATTCACTTTTAGAAAGGAATGATGAGAAATGTACCTCTATGCTGTTTAGTTTCTTTGCATTTCTATGGGATTCGATTGGATACCAATTTAAAAACTCCATATTCCTTGAGAATTGCTTTTGTCTGATTCAGTCTTTTCGCAGACTATGCAGTTATCAGAAGATAACTAATGTTTAAGTGGCAGGTTATGTTTAGCCGTGAGAGGGGGGGAATTTGCTTGTGTTGCAATTTGTTTTCTATATGAAGGTACAGACAATATATTAATCCAATCCTCACAGTGGAAGACCACTCAGTTTATGTAAATAATTTAAGTAGAGGCACTTCGATTAACATGAACTCTCTTTAGTGGTGAGAATAGTTTAATGAAATTCAGATTTTGGTGCCACAAAGAGATAAGGAGGTTGAAAGTACGGGACGTTGAGACGACCATTGCCCAGTGAAGCTGATGGAATAAGTGCAAGAGGCATGTGCTTCTCATCGCTCCATAATTGATGTGACACAACACAACACAGTACGGCAGGAGAAACTCTAGAGAAAATGAACACTTGGCCTATTTAAGAGATTCTCAGTGGAGGCTGTTAGATTATCAAGCTTCAGGACATAAGTTTGATTTCTGAGGTAGTTTCAAGTAAAACCAGATCCTACTGGGACTTAAGTTTTTTCCTCTTAAACATCTCTGTGTTGTCAGTCCTCTGATCAGCCGCTGCTTCCTGCGTCACTGCAACATTAGCCATGATTTTGACTTGTAAAGTTGATTTTCTTCATAACCTAATATGCAAAAGAAGGTGTTTGACTACTGACAAGGTCCACTGCCTGTCAGTGGTTATTCACATGATTCAGCCTTCATTTTGTAGGCCTGGTCTCAAAGGAGACACACAAAATGGACCTTGACCTATTTGTGTACATTTAGTGCACGCTTATATTAAAACAACGCAAAGAACAGATTATTGTCCTGGTTATGTCAGAGCAGAAGACAGCATTTTAAAGATCCTCAGTAAAGAGCGGATCATTGATCTTGCCTGTATTAGATGTTCAGACGTATAATCAGAGCTGCTTCATTCTCTGTTGTGATGTTCTTGTATGAAGACGATAACCAGAATATCTTTTTTCCCGCAGATAGGAAGAACATGTGTTGTTCTGCTACATTGTACATGAGAATATTTGGGGTAATTATGGGCCATCACTGTGAAATTTACATCCCTCCTAGAAAAAGCTTGTGGTAGTAAAAAAGCATCGTAATTAAGTCTAAATTCCCTCAGAATAAAACATGAATCTGTAACATGCCAGGAACATTACAGGGTATGAAAATAAGAGCAGCTGCTACATTGGCACAAACACTGGGGACAAACCAAAAATGACTTTACCCTTTACCCTTAAGGAAGTACCCCAGTTACATGGAAGAAGGGCTGTGTGATATCATGAAAACCTCATATCCGTAGTATCACTCCTATTGATCATAACAGAATTATTTATGTAGGTGGTAAAAGGGGGTTTTTGGGGGTTTTTTTTGGTACTATAATTTGCACCGTTGTTTTCTGGATTTTTGATTTCATTGTCATGCAATTAAACAAGACTTTACAATGCAACCACATCCACTCCTCACATCCTAATAATAGAAAATACAAATATATAAAAAATTATTTTGTACAGTGTATAATTACAACAAAATAATGAACAGTGATGAACGTATCGTCACTAACGATACTACACGGTGGATGTTATGGTGGTGCAGTGGTTAGCACTATCGCCTCACAGTACAGCAACACCTTTCTGTGTGCAGTTTGCATGTTCTCTGTCTATCTGCGTGGGCTCACTCCGGCTTCCTCCCACTGTCCAAAGACATGCACCTTAATAGGTTAAGCGGTGAATCTAAATCATCTGCAAGTGTGAATGTGAGAGTGAATCATTGTTTGTATATGTCAGCTCAATGATGGACTGGTGACATGTGGCTATTTGTATGTTTTAATTGTGATGTTTTGTTACCTGCCTAGGGACTACAGATGAAAATGAGCATTTTTTTCCTATAATCCGGCATACTTACTTCTGATCTTGTTCAACACAGATGTTCATTAATGTGCACTGTCCCTATCAAATTAACTAGTTAATAAATGTTACCTTCATGAGAACTGGGCGAATCAGAAAATAGATGGATGGATATTACACAGTGCTTCTTGTACTATGTTGCTGCATAACATAGCATTTATTATCACCCCAAATCTTTAAGTTTGGAGTAACTTCTGTATTCAGTGAACCCACTTTTGTACAGGACAATCTACTATTGGTAATTGTGTGTATCTGTTACTACAGCTTGTCAGATGTGTTGCTGAAGTAAATATACCATAGATGTCTTGATAACAGCAACAAGTTTTGGTTAATTTGCTCATAACCTCAAAAACCACTTCCGCCCAACGTGGGGCTCGAACCCACGACCCTGAGATTAAGAGTCTCATGCTCTACCGACTGAGCTAGCCGGGCTGGTAGACACCTAAAGAAAGTTCTCATGTGTCAGATCATCTGTCATGACCCTTGACTGAGACCCTGTAGACACTAAGAGTAATGATCAATCACAGACTCTACATCTCAGCTATTTTAAAGACTATGTTTTGTATTAGATTGCATTGTGTAAACAGCCCAATTGTCATCTATTGGTTACTAGTGTTTATTACTGTTTTTTTTAACACAGCAATAGCCTCAATTGTGATGCATTTACATTGATTACTTGGTGAGGTAAAATTATAGTAAATAACACTTGTATAATGTTTGTAGAATAAAAATAAAAAGGGAGAAGAGGAGTACGATGTAAACACTGAATAAAACGAGGCTTGTATGTGCAGTTCCACAGCCATAGCCTTATGTGTGCTGCCGTTGTGTGTTTGTTTTAATGGGGCATTTAAAGCTAAAAAAGGTCAACAGTCTTTTGTGCTGATAATTGCTGTGAGCTTTCTGAGCTGAACACTGTTGGTTACAATCAGGGCGGAAGTGTCCCCCTGAGCCACTACTGCGAAGATCGATGATCTGCAACTTATGTGGAACATGTCTCCTTCTGGACTTCATCATATTGATTGTTAAAGCGCTGAGGAGATGAGTAATGAACTATAGGTCTTATTAGTTTGATAAAACAACAGCAGAAAGGTCAGCTTTCTGAAATATTATTTCATAAGGGAAGTTCTTGCACCTCTCAGCCCGGCTATTATCTTTTAATGGGGTCTACAGAGAATCAGTTTGCTCAAATTGTAGATGCTTATCCCAACATTACGTACTTGCTTTTTCTTTTACTCATATTTGATGCTAAATTCAGATTTAATCCACTCTGTTCAAGAAGTATTAAAAAATACATACGGTAATAAAAAATAATGTGACATATGGTATTTTTTTTAATGACAAAATTACAGATGGCTTATTTATTTTCATTACAGGTCACATAAAACATCAGCAATATACAATACAATACAGTTACAGAAGTCATCCTGTCTGGCCATTCATTCATTCATTCATTCATTCATCATCTGAACCTGCTTAATCCTCACTAGGGTCGCGGGGGTCGTTTGGAGCCCATCCCAGCTACTTTAGGGCGAATGCGGGGTACACCCTGGACAAGTCGCCAGTTCATCGCAGGGCTGACACAGAGACAAACAACACTCTCACATTCACACCTATGGGCCATTTTAGATTATCCTGTCTGGTCATTGTACCCAATTATTTTCCCTATGTCCTATAACATAGGTCACCTTAAATTAAGGTCAACCAATATTTTAAGGCACAGTCATGAGCATTTCCGTTTCACTCTATGTACAGAAATACACATCGGCTTCATCGTGTTACAGACTTTTTTTTTTTTAAAGGTAATTTTCCTTCTGTGATCCTCCTCATTTCATCTGAATGTAAACACCTACTGTAGATTTTCAGGAAATAGTCTCTTCCTGGCTTCACGTACGACTGATCATTACATTATTATGCTGTTTCTGCATGGTTTCCAACAGTCTTTCAGGTTTTCCTTTTGAGGATATTCAGAGTTTGACATTCAGAGACATTTTTCAAGTTCTGTTTTACAAATTTGGAACATCACTGCTCTCTCTCTGTAGGGGACGTTTCAAACACATCTTA
This sequence comes from Apogon talboti, assembly GCA_037367365.1. Classification (NCBI taxonomy): domain Eukaryota; kingdom Metazoa; phylum Chordata; class Actinopteri; order Kurtiformes; family Apogonidae; genus Apogon; species Apogon talboti. The sequence goes on along the minus strand of JAPQRQ010000019.1, from coordinate 33,810,509 downwards.
TATTTAACGCTTTAACCAAACACTGATCAGATGTGCGAATGATACATATTCACACAAAAGTCAGCCATTAATATTTTACTGCTGTGGAGTGAACACATCCAGCTCTGTTGACACACTCACATGCTGTCTCGTTTCGCACTTGAGAGGACTATAGTAAGGTCAGCTTCTTGTGCAGCATACCTTTCTCCTGAGGTCAGACAGGCCAGGTGACAGACAGACAGCTAAACAGGCTGGACAGACAGAATGACAGCGAGCAGCAGTCGGAAATACAAACACCTCAGGGTGTTATTTTGGGTCTGTGAATCAGTGCCATCAGGCGTCCAATTGGATTCCAGATGAAAGCTTCCAGCACTGAGTTTTACCACAGCTGTTGGCCTATTACTGACCCCATAATATATTTAACACATACACACATGTCCACATCACTGTAGAGGGCGTCACATTGATGTGCATTAATTTCCTGCCATTTCGTCCTCACTATAACAGCATACCTTTACCAAGACAGGTGGCTCCTATTTATTTTTTTTTATATCTTGCTGAATGAATTGCTGTAATATCTACATTTTCTGTGACTCTTCCATCATCAAAACAATATTAAATTGAAATGAAAGTTGGATCATATATAGCTATATCACAGATAGAAACATAATGTTGAAAATTCCTTCTAATACTAACACCCTGCCACCAATGAAGAAACATATGAAAAAAACATTCCACTGCTAACATACAGAAACACATGACTGACTTTTGCACTGTCAATACACTGTGTCTGTGTCCTTTATGTCTAATATCTTTTACATCATCTTTTTGATCATTTTTATGTTCTTCTTTTATCTAAATTCTTCCAGGGAACATTTTAATTCTATCTTCATAATGCAGATGGACTCATATACCATATTATTGTTATGCATGTTACAAGTTTGACAACTGTTCCAATAAAAATAGCTCCATGATCTATTTTTGGTCCTGACCCTAAATTTGAGAAAGACAGATCAAGAGTCGTGACTCGTGATTAAAATCTGTTTTTTCCAGACTGGTTTAGATGGGAAAAGTGTAACCCTGAGCTAATTCTAACTTTAAAGTAACTCATAAAGCTTCAGTGTGTGGCGCCATTGGACAGAAATTTCAGAATTACATTTTACCATATGGCAATTTAAGTCATCCTAGAGAAAATAACAACACTGTCCTCTTCTCTGGACTATTTTTCAGCTGAAGAGAATCTGTTGGTATGTTTAGATTGCTCATGGATGTTTTCAGAGAAATGGGGGTAAATATATGACTAAAAGCTGTCATTTCCACAGTTACAATCAGATGCCATACAACTGCTATACTCCATATGCAAACACAGAAGATTGGGAAAATGGCTTTACTTTTCCATTAGAGTTTCTATCTTTAATATTTGGTTCTTCAACTTGAACAGAGAGGAAAGCAGCAAGAGGAAGGTCTGTATTTTCAGATTCTGACATTTTCCCCCCTGATTTCAGCCCCTGCAGCTTCAACCCTCTATTTTATTATAATGACTTATGCATTGTTCCCATGCATAAGAGACTCTGGAAACAGATTTTGTCCCCATAATATAAGTAAAACCCAATCATCCACATATATTCACACAGTTTGTCATTGAAATGGAGCATTTGAGCAGCACAAATGATGCACACACAACTTCAGTCCACAGATATGGCTGTTTTTTCTGTTTTCTGTGTGCATACAAACACACACCAATGCCTTCGATGTATACATACGAACACACATATACACAGTCACACAGCCGCATACACACTCTATATCATATCGCCCACTCAGTCACACCTCAGGCTGTAATCTCTTGTGATCAGAGAGGCTACAGGATTTTACTGTCGCCCTCTGTGTGTGCATATGTAACTTCCCGAATGCATGACTGCAGGCGCTGCAGGCTCAGCCTAATCTTACTGATGCCCACTGGAGTGTGAAGCTCCTCTGTCTGAGAATATGTTTCCATTGGTCCGTCTCTTTACGTCTCACCCGCCTCAGGACGCCAAAAATAAACGCCTATACATAGTGTGTAATGTCAGTTTGATGAGCTTGCAACAATAGACAATATTATCCACTTCAGTCTGCTGTACAAATCAGACGGATTTAACAATAGTGTACCATGAAAATCACATAAGTCACATTTGTTTGTCTCAGCGTGTCCCAAGAATGTATGAAATGTAAAGACTGTGAAGAGGTTCAATAGTTCAGTGCTCATATGTATATTTAAACTGATTTTATATGCTGTAGTAAGTCCTTCTGTTCAATCACTTTTTTCTCCTTTTAAGGACAAATTGGTAAGACCTCATTTATGTATGTATGAATTAACCTCCTAGGACCCACTGTCCACGTACGAGGACAAGAAATTCACAGCTTTATACAAAAAAATAAACAACTGTCCACCACAAATGACATTCCATAAAAAATTTTAAGAATGCATCTGAAAAAACTGTTGCATCATGATGTTTCCAATATAAGCAATTATTAAATTAAAAAAAAGCCAAAATTCAAAAACCTGTGGGGCTCCTGGGTCTTAGGAGGTTAAACATCTGAAAGTGGCTAGGACTTGATATGACTTTTGCCATTTTAAGTAAAAGAATTAAATGAAGGGATTGAAGTGTTTGTTTGAACAGGGAGAATACACTTTCAGAAACATTCAGTGGAAAGATAAACCATGCGAACAGTGCATTTTTTATGCATCTCCAGAATTTTTATCATCTGGTTTCACTGGTTCCGGACAGTTTTGTCAGAATAGGAAACATTCATTTTAACCCGAAACAGCTTTTCTGCACTCCTACACATATGAACACATTCTTACAAGGGATCGACCAGGATACTTGGAACTGCTACATTTGCAGCAAAAAAAAATTAAAAAAATCTTGAGTAACACAACTTCCAATACCAAACTTTGTTGAAATACCTTTCGGCTAATCGTTATCAAGTAAGGAGAGCAGACTGCAGCAACATTTATTGTGTTTTTGCATTGAATGTGAGGGATAAGCACTAGTCAATAACAAGATATTCTTGTCTCATTTCAGTGTTCATAGGCTATTACTCTCGATGTAATCAATGAGATAGTGCCATGGGTCAGGCCTTTCTATAGACAGAGACAGGCAGCTCCACCATAGTAAAAAACACCACAGATCTTTTAATATCAGATGAACACAGAAAACTATAAAAACACTGAATATCAGATCTGATATTGGGCCAGGCTGATAATAACTCAACCCTTAATTAATACAAATTTTGTACACTTTTAACGACATGAGGCTGAAAAAGTAATCGTTCTCATTAATTCATCCTTGTATATTTCTCATTATCCTATCTGGATTCAGTTCATACAGTAATGTTTACAACACTATTAAGTCCTAGTATAGACTCTGTGCTCTTTTAATGCTGAATTGCCGTGAGCAGCAAATGAAGAGTTCTTTTTTGGGGTATTACTGTAGCCATGTCTTTTTTAATCAACACTGACTTCCTCATTAATGCTATTGACTCTCTGTGAAAGGAATGCATTTAATTCGTCATGACTGGCTGTGGTTATGAAATCATGTGCACGTTCCCTACCTTTAATTGCCTTAAAGTATGCAGTGCCGGAAGTAACACTGAGATCCTTTAATTAAGTAGAATTAGTAATGCCACACTGGGAACATACCTGCAAGTAAAACTTCCACACTCAAAACCAAGTATAGTATAGTATATAGTATAGAATTATTATCAGCAAAGTGCAGTCAATGGGCAGTGTAAGTGTCACTGTTTTATTATTATTACATATGATGTTTTTTATTCATTTTACTGCCTGAATTGCATGTCACATTTTATTGCTGTATATGTTGATGATTGGGCTCATTTGAACTAGTTCGTCATATTCTATAATGAGGTGTCAAACTCGTTTTACTTCAGGGGCCACATTCAGGCCAATTTGATCTCAATGGGGCAGACCAGTAAAATACTAGCATAATAACCTATAAATGATGACAACTTACATTTTTCTCTTTGTTTTAGTGTGAAAAGTAAAATTACATTATGAAAAGGTTTACATTTACAAACTATTCTTTCATAATAAAAGGTGAATAACCTGAACAACTATGCAAAACCAGAAAAATAAGTGCAATTTTAACAATATTATGTCTTGGCTTATCATTTACACATGTGCTTTACAACTTACAGATCACAGTGAATCTACAAATGCACAAAACATATAATAACAGGCATAATATTGTTAAAATTGCACTTATTTTTCTTATGGCATTTCAGGTTCATATTTGTTCAGGTTATTTACATTTTTCACAAGTCCATCCCATGGGCTGAACTGGACCCTTCGATGGGCTGGTTTTGGCCCATGGGCCGTGTGTTTGACATCCCTGTTCTATAAGATTATCATATGTTTGGACCGTTGAAGAATCGCATGTGTGTAAAAAGTCAACTTTTAACGCGCTCAAAACAAGGTCCTGTTTCAGCTTTGTGATGGTGTATTTTCCTGTTTTGTAAACGTAGTAAAGGTCATTCCATTCATCCTTACATTTCCAATAAAGGCGATACATAACTCTGATTGGACATGAAGTGCATGAAAAACTGTAATCTGACAGATAACTAAAGCTGTTCAGTAAAATGTGCAATATTTACCTTTGAGATGTAGTTGTGTACAAGTGTAAGGTAATATAAAATACTACAGTACAGTACATGCAATTAACCCTTTAAGCGTCAAAGTCGCAATATTGCAACAAGCAACATAACTGAATGAAACATTTAGCTTTTTAGAAATCTTGATATCAAAACTGAATATTAAAAAAAACAAAACATTGGCGCCTAAAGGGTTAAAGTACATATTTATAGTTACTAGGTGCACTCCTGTGTACTGTCTGACTTGTACCCTCCTCTCCCCAGTGCCAGAGACCATGTTAAAGCCTCCCCTGAGCCTCTTCACCCATCCCCAGCAGCCCTTCCATCACATCGACTCTCTGCATCAGCTCGGACCACCACCCATGGCACCCACCCAGCCTCTCTGTCCCCCACCTATAGCCCCCGCTCAGGCAATTGGACCTCCAACTATGGCCCCCACCCAGACTCTTGGGCCGCCTCCGATAACTGCTACACACACTTTAAGACCTCCACCCATAACCCCGGCGCACGCATTAGGCCCTCCTCCAATGGCGCCTGCTCAGCCTCTGGGACCTCCTCCAATGGCACACACCTTGGTACCCCCCCATGTTGACCACACAAAAACAATGGTACCTCCATCCATGGACCTCACACAGCCACTGGGACCTCCACATCTAAACCCTGCACAAGCACTGGTACCCCCACCTGTTGTGGCGCCCGGAGCTGGACACTTCCCCCTCCCTCCCAGCCCCCTGTCCTCACCTCCCGCTCCAGGTCCAGACCCCTCACAGCTGCTGCCAAGACCACCAGGACCGGCGCTCATCCCTGCCCCAGTGCCAGGCCTCATCCCCGGTCCTGTCCCAGACCAGGCAGCCCCAGCCAGTGAGCAGCCCCAGGAGGAGGGCTCTCCACTGGGGATGGAGGAGCAGGAAGACTCTCTGGGGCTGGAAGAACTGTGTAAACCACTGTACTGTAAACTCTGCAACGTTACCCTCAACTCGGCCCAGCAGGCTCAGGCTCACTACCAGGTCAGTCAAACATGCATGTCTCTTAACATAAACTACGGATGGTTTCAACATTTCTGAATAAAAAATACATTTCATATACATGTGTATAACATTTTTATTGTATTTCAGCTGCTAATGGTGCTCCTGGAACAGAATCAGGTTTTCAAAACAACCATGTTTCTCAGAAAAGACGGCATCATTAAACATTTGATAGTTAGGTTTGTGTACTGAAAGCATTAGAGAAAGATATCAAAGCCTGGTTTAATCCAGAAGAAACTTCACAAAGGTGTGATATCAATGACTCACTATTAAGGATAGGACAAAATATCAATACAGGAATGTATCATGAGACATAGAAGATATATTGCATTGTACTCCCACCAGATCAGATATCAATATTTTTATTAAAATATGCAGGTGTGCTACAACTCCTTGAAATGATCGCACACATTGCAGTGTGAGTGTACATCATTTGATCTGAGTTGTAAAATGTGAAACAGATACCACAGTGCAGTGGATAAATGTATAATTACTGCTTTTTTCACCCTTGGTGTTTTTTTTCTTCGGGTACACAGACGTCATGATGTGTCTAAGATGACTGTCTTGCAATGTATCAAGTATCTCCTAATTGCTTTACCGTGATACTGTCATGGTAGTAATACTCAGTGACTCCCACCCCTAGTCACATTATATATATATTAATATTTCAGCTAAGTCAGTGGAGATTATATATACGTAAGGTTTGCAAAAACATACAGTGGCAACATTTTATTCTGGCGAACGAGTTAATTAAAAGCACTGACATTTAATATCCTTATCTATGTGTCTGTGTAGGGGAAGAACCACAGTAAAAAGCTGAGGAATTTCTACGCAGGCAGTCAGCAGCCACCAGCCATCAGGATCCCAGAAGCCCTTGAAGCAAATGGCCAGACAGCTCTCAACTCAGGATCCAGCGACAGTGACACAGGCAGACAGGTCAGACTTAAACTCAGCATCAGCAGCAGACTAATAAGCAGCACAGTGTTGGTTGAGGGGGTGGAAGTGCTGCTGCTGAAGTGAGCAATCTGCTGTTCGACATTATATACCTCTGAGGAGGTGGAAAGGAACTGCACAGTCACTCTGCTTCATTTGTTCAGTGTAAATGTGTCGTCCTTAGAATCATTTCCTCTCCTTAGTCATTCATCTGCATTTAAAAAAAAAAAACTAAAATGCTGTTTCCTCTATTGCCGATAGAGGAGCTTTATTATCCCCATGGGGAAATTCAGTCTCTACTTATCCTAATACACACACCACCCATTGGCATTAGTGCCGAGCACATTAGGCGCAGTGAGCTTCCACTGAATGTACTCTGGGACCAAGTCCAGGTCTTCATCACTACCTTGGTCCAGGGAACTTGCTGACAGGAGAATCGGCCTATTTATAACCTGTTTTCGATGGCTGACAAAACCAGTGGAACAGGAGAAATCCAACACAGAAACACCCCAGTGCAACTGGGAATCAAACATGGAACCTTCCAGCTGTGACACAGAACTGCTGACCACTACAACACCACCACACCACCCTAAGTCACCTTAAAGTTAATGCCATGCCCGCATCATATAAGTACAATCTGAAGCCAAGTAGACACTGTGCAATTTGGTACCATCCCAGGCGACGAGGACAAAACATAGTAACGCCTTTGGTTGTGAAAAAAAAAGGTGGACCTACATCACACAGAAATGTAGTTTGACCAGTGTAAGTGCAGCGACGACCTTCATCTACCTAATGACCATAAGGGACTCAGCATGAAATGATGCATAGGTCAGCACATCTAAATTTAGCTAGATGCTAAATGTAGCTAAAAAGGCGACTAACCTGAACAGTCTTTGTACAATTGTCATCCTATATTAGTCTCTTTACCAGAGTTGCAACTAGATGCTTTTATGCATTCTTGTGTTCCCTCACAACTTTGGCGGTTTTACTGAATACATTGGCATCGTTTAGAACTACAGCGGCCCAGGTCGATGTGCACTGATGGCATTTTGTTCTTTACCATTACCTACTGTATATCATAGTCTGAGATTTAAAAATCATAACACAATCTGTAACGATGTTCCACCCAGGTTTTCTAGATCCACGTTGCATTATGGTTGCTGATAAACTTACAGACTTAGATTTTAGTCTTTAAATACCACAATGATGACATGACTTGCAATAAATAATGAACCAGTCTCAGACAGGGAGGGTTTTAATGTGGGATTGACGGCTTTAATTGGATTTTGTGACTCTTCTGGTATACACAGAAGCAACATGTAAGGTCCCATAACTGTGATAACATGGCCTCACTTTTCCTTATTGTTATGGAATGGCATCAGGTGATATTTATATGTAGGGTTGTAAATTAAAATTATTTTTTTCCATTTATAGCAGTGTAATCACTCTGTTGCACTGCATTTTTCGCACATGTTCATTTAAAGCTGACAAGGAAAATAGCCAATGAGTACGACTTAATGCCAAAACTGGGATTTCCTCTCTCCACTGTCACTATCTTCACTTAAAAGGACAAAAATCCCTTTCATTGATGTAAATGTTCTTCTCATAGTATTATTTGGAGTTCAGTTTATTCATCAGTATATTTTACATGCAACACAGACTGAATTCCACCCATCATTATCTCAAACACCACACACTGCAAACTAGGAGCAGTGGGTTGCTAAGTCAGGCACCTGGGGAGCCACATGGAGGGTTGAGTGCCTTACTCAAGGGCACAACAACCAATAATTTTGTCTGCTGGTTCTTGAAATTGAACTGATCACAAGCTTATTCTGCATCCACTTAGGCCACACATTATTGACCCCACCGAAGAACAAAAAGGCATTGTCAGAAGTGGGATTTGAACCCACGCCTCCAGTTAGAGACCACGACCTGAACTTCGACCGCTCGGCCATCCTGACTTACAAAAACCTCAGGCCGCTGAAAGATTCCGGACCCATTTATTGCAGTCTTATCAGTTGTGCCGAATTCAATTGCGTGATATGTGTTTTGTTAGTAAATAACTTTCATCTGTGTGTATTCCCTTCTTAATCAAAGGTTGTTCAAGGACTTCTATCCCTCCATCTCTCTTCCTGCCTTATCTCCAAATTCCTTTCTCCTCTGTCTCACTGTTTACTCCAAAACTTTTTTCACTCCAAACACTGTACTGCTTTGTCCTGTGTGTGCAGGCATTGTATAAGGGAGCTACCCGGGTCATTTTGGCCACAGAGAACGACTATTGTAAGCTGTGCGATGCATCCTTCAGTTCACCGGCGGTCGCACAGGCCCACTACCAGGGCAAGAACCACGCCAAGAAACTACGGCTTGCTGAGGCTCAGCAGAACAATAACAACATGTAGGTTTGGGTAAAGAGTTCTTTTTCCTAAAACAAAGGCTCCATTTAGCCTTACACATGTTGGGGAATTCTTTTCAAAATGTCCTCATAGCCATTCTGCTCTTCATGACTGATGTTCACTGTAGATTTGGTACTTTAGTAATGTCAATGTTGCACTAAATTACATTAAATTACATTTTAATTGTAAGTGTACGTTGTATAGAACTGTTTCTCAGTCTAACAGCCAGGACCCAACGTGGGTTGCAATGTTTTTTTTTTACTGGGTCACCAACTGGCAAAGGAAATGATATGTGAATTTATTTTCCTAATTAAAATGGAGGAAATGAGTTTTCTGGAAGAGTTTATAAAAATTGACCTCACCAATGTGAAATGCAGAGGAGAGGCCGCAGCTGTAGGCGAGAGAAACAACGTAAAAAAAAATGTAAAAAGATTATAGTGGCTAAAAAGATACAAAAAGACATAAAATTACATAAAAATGAGACTTTCAGAGTCAGTAAAAATGTACCTCTATGGCAGATCATCATGTGTTTTTTCTAGAGTTGTTGTTTTGGGCTTGAGCTAAAAAAGTTTGGGATGCAGTGATATAGAGAAGTCTAATGTATCATAACAGCTTTG
>JAPQRQ010000019.1:33768959-33787178 GCA_037367365.1 Apogon talboti | reverse complement strand
ATTTCCCTCTTCAAGCACACCTGGTTCAATTAATGATCAGCTCATCACCAAGCTCTGCAGAAGCCTGATAATGACGTGATGGCGTCCAGGTGTGCTGGAAGAGGGAAATATCTAAACCGTGCAGGACACCGGCCCTCGAGGAGCAGGATTGCCCACCCCTGATCTAAAACATGCAGGACACCGGCCCTCAAGGACCTGAGTTTGACACCCCTGATCTAGAGGGATTGTTACTATATTAGTCTATATATTATTTTTTAAGGCAAATGTTATGCTGCCTTAAAATCATTTGAACCTTTTTTTTTTAATTTTCAGAAGTATATTAAAAGATTTTTAAAATATATTTTGTAGATATAAACCAACTTGGATCTTTATACCTGCAGCATAGTCAGAAACCTGGACTTTTTGTCACACACTTTAATTGTTTGTTTAACAACTGTTAGTGTTGTACTTTGAAAAGTGTGTTTTTTTTGTCCACTGTTTACTAGACATGAGCTGTGGGTGGCTGTTGTGTGAGTCTGCTGTTTGATCAAATTTCTGATCTTTTCAAAGCTTCTATGGTGCTTAACATGCTTTGTAAGCTTATTTCAGAATGCATATCCATGGATAAAGGAGGCTCTGACAAAGTGCTTTGTAGACACATGTCTCTCATTTCTCTTGCTGTCTATTTTTTATTTTGTGTGGGAGATTTTGTTTTTCACCAAATGGCCATTTCAGTGTCCCCCCCAATTCCATTTATGTGTCTGCATGTCTCTTTGTATTGTATCTGTACAGTCTTAAACGTGAATTATGAATTTACATGAAAAAAGGACATCATCATCATTTTCATCTCCTTTCCTTTGCTTTTAGTCTGCTTTTAGTTGGTCTCCAACATGAATACATAGAACACAGCACAATACTAACAAGCTGATATTTCAGTTAAAAGTACACAAGAAAAAATAAAACAGTAATTCACAATATTTTCTGATAACGTTGTCATGTTGGGGACTTATAAACTAAGCATATTTCAACTGCTAAGTAGTAGGCTTTGTGTTTCCTCCCTGATAATGTCATGTTCTTGCACTTGTTTAACCATCATCATCTTCAGCAGACTTAGCATCACTGATACAGATGCATTCAAGCCCACCAAAGTAGTTATGATGCACAACAGTAAACCTCTGTATTTGACAGGTTCTATGATAGGTTGATAGTGAGTGAACAGTCAGAAAAACCCCAGTGATGATGGGGGAGGACAGACGCTGGGCTGTTGGCAGGTGTGGAGGGTGTTGGTGTCCTCTTCTACTTCAGACTTCCAAAGTGTTGCATCTTCCCTTTGTTATTAAGAAACACTGGCATTGTTGAGTCACACTGAAGAAGATGGCAGGTTTTTTGAAATGCAAAGACGTAAAATATGTCACATGTAAGCCTTGACTTAATTCCTCAGCCTCAGCAGTACCAGTGTCAGTGACCCGGACACAGGACACGGTCGCTGTTGTCCTCCTGTGTTTTGGACGCAGCGGCGCCTGTGTGGACCACCAGCCCAGTGGCCGCTGTTTGTTTTTGTTGCTGCTCCTACTTTTTCTCTCACTATGACGTACCCCGGCAGGGTCTGCTTGGGGAGCTCATTCTTATTCAGCAGCAGATTCAGCGGCACGAGGAGGAAGTTCGGCGGGCCGCTGCAGCTGGTAGTGCGCGTCCCCCACCACCAGAGCCTGCTCCCATTCCACCTCCGAACCCCAGCCCCCCTCAACAGAAACGCAAGGTGAAGGTCCTCCCTCACTTAGATCCGCCCTAGCCCACCAAATCCACCTATAAGAACACAGTTATAGATGTAGAAATTCTACAAAAAATACCAAAGAGTAACTTAACATGTGACTGAAGAGTGAACCTCTGATGGGCGGTGTCCGTTTCAGCTGTGAACACACTGACCGTCACTGGACTGGTTGGCTGTGTGTCGTCTTTTAAAACCATAAGTGCTGATCCTGAAGTACACTCCTGTATTACTGCAGCAAAATGAGATGCTAACCAGAAACAGGTTTTCAGCTGCTGTTAAGTTGCTCTTTGTTCAACTCCATTTATAAAGAATAGGTAGTATTATGGGATAGGTTATTAAAACTGATCCAAATTTATGGCTCAGTTTTTCTTTCCAGCGATTTGTTTGCACCAGATTGACTCAACAGCATGAACAACAACAGTAATAATAATAATACAGGAATGCATTCCAGTGCTGTGGCTGTGCAATAAATACAAATACCTCTTACATCTATAAACAGGTGTTCATTTAATTGTGAAGTGGTTGTGTTATTCTGTAGATCAGGGGTGTTGAACTCATTTGCTTTCAGGGGCCACAGTTCAATATGATGTGACGTGGGCCGGACCAATTAATGACAACTCCAAACTCCTGTCTATGTTTTACAGTGAAAAAAGTTCAATTACATTATGAACATCTACAAAGTAGCCTTTAAAATGTGAATAACATGAACAGCCATGAAAACCTGGAATTTCTTTAGAAAACCAAGTGCAGTTTACCAGTGTTCTGCTTCAGTTGAATTTCCACAGGTGCATTACCACTGACAGATCACAGTGGATCTACAAATACACCAGACACGGAGCAACATGCAGAATACTGGTACAATCACACTTATTTCTTGAAGACATTTCACCTTGTTCATATTTTGTTCAGGTTATTCACATGTTTTGTGAAAGGACAGTTTGTGAATGCCAACATTTTTGTGTAATTGTACTTTTTTACACTAAAACAAAGAGAAAACATTTGGAGTGGTTATTATGAAAGTATTTTAGTGGTCTGAGCCACTTTAGATCATATTGGTCTGTATGTGGAACCTGAACTTAAATCAGTTTGACATCCTTGACTGTTGATATCTTCTACAAATTCATCCCACCTTCCGGATTGGACCCTTCGGCAGGCCGGTTTTGGCCCGCAGGCCTTATGTTTGACACCCCTGCTCTAGATTAACAGAATACAACTGAACTGACTCAATCATGACGTATTTATTGCCAAGCAGCTGCAGTGGATCATAGGTTACAGTTACTTATATCTGTCTACTGTGAACCATGACACAGGTGTTGAAGAGGCCATTCAGAACCATTTTAACTCGCTTAATATGTCACAGAGTTTGAATTGGTCCCCCATAATTCCCTGCACTAGCCACCATGTCCCCCCCCCCAGTCTGTCAGACTGCAGTAACACTGCTCTGCCAGCGGGCTCCTACATGGACTGGCATGGACCTTCGTACCCTTTTTCAACAAGCACCCTTATAAACAGTAGCTCAGCCACCGTTTGTAATGTCACTTATAGTTGTCAACAGTGCTTCATTTATGTACAGAAACAGTGCATGGATGAGAGTTGGTATCTGCTGCATGGAGTGAGCTGCACTTGATCCAACTACCGTGAATGGAGAAAAAGACAAGGCTATTAACAGAAAAGGGGTTAACACTGATACCATCACTTAGGTAGGCACTAAACAAGTCTTGATTAAGGGTTTTCAGATCCCGTTAGAACCTAACCCACAGCGAACATCCTGTCTGTAGTCTGTAGAGTACAACCAGTCTGTGATGAGGTGGTTAGTGGTGTGTGTGTGTGTGTCTGCTGAGTAAGGTCCGTTTTTGTACCGTTTCCATTTGGTCATGTGTGCTGTGTCTCCTGCTTTCTGCCCTATCCCTCATCCTGACAAACATGTTGTAATTGTATAGAGCACATAATCAAGTGGTAAATGAACACAACTTTGTGACTGAATTCAGCAGTGTTTTCCAGAGCATTGTGATCCGTGCCTGTGTCTGAATCCTGTAGTTAAACCAGGTAATACCAGGCTGAATGCCGTCTGCCTCAAATCCCACTTTTAATTCCTTCTTTCATGAATTAACTCTGGTTCTCTCTGTAATACAGTCTGCACGTAATCAATCTCCGGGTGCTGGTGGGATTTCATGCTTGTGAGATTGCACAGGTTACTGGAAGACCCTTTTTTTCTGTTTTTTTAAATATTCTGTGACTTAATTTGTGGCTCTTTCTGCTCCAACCTCTAGTCATCAGACAAAGAAAAAATCGACCAACTGCAGGAAGAGCTACTTCGCACTCAGGTACAGGACGTTTGTTTTATTATGACTCAAATCTAACCTAAGAAACTAAAATTGTTAGTCCTTTGGATGCTTTCATGTAAATGTGTCCAAATGGATGGATCTACATACAGCAGGATATTCTTGTAAAACAGTTTTCAGCTCTATGATAATCAGATCCTACCTTCAGTTTCTACCTATGGCCCTATTTATACATTGTTTAAACATCGTTCCCTTCAATAACTTGGTGTGTTTCTCATGGTTTTTATTGATTCTCACCTGTAGCTGAAATATCAGCGCCTCTTAGAAAGATTGGAGAAAGAGAATAAAGAGTTAAGGAAAGTTGTGCTGCAAAAAGATGACAAAGGAATTCACCAAAGGAAAGTGAAGGTGAGTTGCATGGATTACAAAATTAAACACATTACTAAATTTAGTCCGTAATTTAAAGCTGTAATGCCAATTGGAAGTAATTATTGTGGTCATGTCAGTTGGGTCCATCCTCCAGGAGGCAGAGTCTGGACCGACCCCCCCCCCCCAACCTTTAATTGGTCATGTCAGTGGCCCCTCCTCCGGGAGGCGGGGTCTACCTGTTAAAGGTGGTTTGTCCTTCCTCTGTCTCCAAGTGTTTACTCCTGGAGGACTCTGTTGGTGTGTGTCCATTGGTTTAACAGTCTGGTTTAGACCAGCTCTAAATGGTGTGATATTTTAGATTTGTTTCCTATGATAATAGAGGCACTATTTAGTCATTTTAAACTAGTTCATAAATTCAAATAATTATTGTGATGGTGCTTCAGTCACAAAAACTTAAATGATTTCACTTTTTTCCTTTTAAAATGTGTAACCTGTGTGTATTTCTGAATTTGTAATGATAACACTGCAAAACTGTGAAAATGCCAACTTCACAGCCGCCCCCCCACCACCATCCCAGTGTCTAAGCCACCAGGGAAACCCTCTACTGATACGTACTGTTGTTCTGTCCATGTATACAGAAATCCCTTATCGATATGTACTCCGAAGTCCTGGACATCTTGTCTGACTATGATGCCAACTACAACACCCAGGACCACTTACCAAGGGTGAGAAGAAATCACATTAAGTTTCTTATGCAGAACGAATGGAATCCTAAATAGTAAAGGTCTTATTTTTCAGTTGTTATTGTTAGTACTTGAAGACTGATCAGATGACATTGACAATGACATCTGAATATGTCATTGTTATTGACCACAAACAAAGTTCAGTTCCAGTAAATCTTGTCCCAGTACATTAATATTACATGGACTCACCTGGTCTTGTACAGTATTGAATTTTTAATGTGTATATCTTATTTTCCTCTTTTATCCAACTCCTCATCCATCTCTGAGCTTTACCCAGAATTCCTCTAACCGTGTTTATGTCCTGTGCTTTTTAAGGTGGTTGTGGTCGGGGATCAAAGTGCTGGGAAAACTAGTGTTCTGGAGATGATCGCCCAGGCCAGGATCTTTCCTCGAGGCTCTGGAGAGATGATGACCCGGTCTCCTGTCAAGGTGCAAATAGTCAGACTGACTGACCATACTAGTCTTTTTTCTTTTAATATATAAAATATTTCTGAAAATGCTGTTAGATGGAATGGAGGACAAAATAACTCCAAATGATTTGTAGAGCTATTGTCACTACAAATACAGACAGCGCTGTGGTAGCAAAGCAGAATGACCTTTACATGAAATAGCCAGTTGGGAGGCTGAGGGACACTATAGTGAAAGAAGGAAGTTCCTGTTGATTTGCTTTTTGTAATAAGAGGTTATTTTGCAGGTGACCCTTAGTGAAGGCCCCCACCATGTGGCCCTCTTCAAGGACAGTGGGCGTGAGTTTGACCTCACCAAGGAGGAAGATGTAAGTCACACCTTCCCATCATTTGAATGTCAGCCTGGGCTGCCTGCTGACACAGTTTCATATATTCTTCTATTCCAATGGCAGCTGGCGGCTTTGAGACATGAGATTGAGCTGAGGATGAGGAAGAGTGTGAAGGAAGGACAGACGGTCAGCTCTGAGGTTGGACATGGACATTCCATTCAGACTGGTCATGTAGCAGCTGTGTAGTTTGTTGCTATAATGATGTATGGATCATTAATTTTGTGTTTTTGTGTATTAGACAATATCCTTGAGTGTCAAAGGCCCTGGTATCCAGAGGATGGTGCTTGTTGACTTACCAGGTGTCATCAGTGTGAGTAAAGATTTCAGGTTTCAGCTGCAAACCAGTGCCAATGGACATTCTTCTAAACATCTAAAATTAGAACAGAGCTAACCAATCCCAAATACAGTTATTACAATTCATTGGTAATAAGCAATAGATAATTAGTAGATAATAACGGAGGTAGATAAAGAATTATAATATTTTAAGAATTATATCAAGGGATAAACAATGTGTTTCTTTGCAATGAAGGTTGTGTATGGTCATCATAATTATATTGGATGTGTTTGGTGTGTGTTTTCTCAGACTGTGACAACAGGAATGGCATCAGACACTAAGGAAACCATCTTCAGCATCAGCAAGGCTTACATGCAGAACCCCAATGCCATCATCCTCTGTATCCAGGGTGAGCCATAGCTTTTCCACTGTAGGTAGTCATATGTAAGGCATTTACCACGGTAGTTGGAGAGATAGAGCTGTCAGAGAACACAGCTGTAAAGTTGACAAAGCTGGTTCCCACTAAGCACGGACGTTATCGTAAAAAATCAGTGTTGTCGTTATAATTTTCCTTGTTGTGATAAGGCTGCTTTTGTTTGTGTCCGGCAGATGGCAGTGTGGATGCAGAGCGGAGCATTGTAACAGACTTGGTTAGCCAGATGGACCCCCAGGGAAAGAGAACCATATTTGTTTTGACCAAGGTGGATTTGGCAGAGAAGAACCTGGCCAGCCCAAGCAGAGTATGGCTTCAGTTCATTCAGTATGCATGGAATAGTCTGAGCTGAGCAGTCAGCAACTACAGCCACACATGCATTTGTGTTGAATACAGCCCAGGTTCCAAACCCTGTCTCAGACAGAGGACACAGTTCAAATACAGTCACCTGGTCCCGAAACTGTAACATTTTAATACATCACTATAAGGTTTCTCCATATGTTTGTTTTTGTTTGAATATTAACATGTTGCTTCATATTTCTGCCATTAGTCTTCAGATTGTATTATTGATGAATGGCGTTAATGCCACCTTTATGTGTTGGTTAATATAAGACAACATTTAAAGTCCAACCGGCTGCCTCTGCACGTCATCATCCTGCTCATGAAGTGTCTCCACCTTCTTCTCCACCAGAGGGAGCTCAGTACTTTCAGTTGAAGCTTCTGGTGCAGAACTGATTGACATGGACCTGCTGTGCATCATCTCTTTCAGATTCAGCAAATAGTGGAAGGCAAGCTGTTTCCCATGAAGGCTCTTGGCTACTTTGCTGTAGTGACAGGAAAAGGTAACATTTACTGCGTGCTTACTGATTTTCTTATTTGTTATTTTTTTACAAATATTATTTTAAATTCTACTTTAGACATATTCTTTCTAATGGGTGCTTCCTGGAAGTGCACTACCCATTAGAAATAATATCTGTGGAAGGAACGGCCCATTTTGATCATGTTACACATTTTTGTCTTTTTGTGTTGTTTTGTCGTCTATGAATAATTTACAATAAAACAGTCTGGTTTCTTCAGCATTTCTCAGAACCAAAAATCTGCATTTTTCAGTTGAATGAAATAAAGGTTGGATGGCTGATATGAAAGTGTGTGTCTTGAAAATGGATTTGCCTGTATCACCCAGCCCTACAAGGTTTACCACCATGTTTTTGTTTTAATTATGTTAAAGGGCCTTTACTCAGTTGAATTCAGTTCAAAATGATCTTTTGTGGGTTTCTTCTGTTCCACCACTGTTGATTTTATGTGTGCAGCAACTGACCGCCTGTGCTGTTACTTGATTTGAAGGGAGCAGTGGTGAAAGCATTGAGTCCATTAAAGACTATGAGGAGGACTTTTTCCAGAACTCCAGGTTATTGAGGTAAGTTGTATATAATTTAAGATGAATCTTCATTGTAAAAAAAAAAAAAGATTAATAATTATGATATGTTTTCACCTAGGGACGGCATGTTGAAGGCCCACCAGGTGACCACCAAGAACTTAAGTTTAGCTGTTTCTGACTGCTTCTGGAAGATGGTTAGAGAGTCAGTGGAGCAACAAGCTGATGTCTTCAAAGGTACGAATGGTTTTGTCTGGAGAGAACATAGACAAATCACTGGTTACTGTGACATGTGTTTTTTCTAGAAACTACTGGTGATGTTTCTTGCAAATTTTGATGTAATTTTTTGTCATTTACAGCATTTGACTGTAACTGGTCAAAACAACTACAAATGTAGTGTTTTCAAACCTCATATACGTTCATATTCATGTTTAAATAACAGTTACAGTAACACTAATGTTTTTCACTTCAGAGGTTGACATTTGGTGAATTAACGCTGACTTTGACCCTGATGTCTTACCCCTTGCTGTTTTTGGTTTGATGCCTCATGACATCCGTCTTGCTCTTAATCACATTCCAAAGATGATAAATATGGTTCTGGGCCCTGTTTTACAAAATGGGTTGAGTGAAAACTCTTGAATTTAGGGGCTGCTAACCTTGAAAACTCAGTTACCAGTGAAGTGAACCAGCTCAGTGCCAGGTTTTTCGGTGTCGTCTCCACCCTGCTATCCAGATCACCTGATTTCTACATTCATACAGATGATGTGACAGTACTTATCCGAACTATGGATACACACACCCATCAACCACACATTCATCTGAAGTTCAGAGGGGGAGATCATCTGTACCTAAACGTGGCTGAGTTTCTCTTGTGTACAGAGGCAGGAGCTGACTCGACAGTTGTCAGTCCCTGCTTCAGCTGTATAAATCAAGGCCTATGCCAATTTCCTGTCTGCTGATGCAAGACAGTAAACGCCACAGTCAGAGTGTGTAGTTTTACCATATGACTGATGTCTGTTTCTATATTCACACAGTGCACCTGATACATTCATACACTAAATAAAATCTATGTGTTTCTTGTATTTTTAAATATAATTTAAAAAAATGGGATTTAAAACAGGAAATTAAGAAATAGACTTTTTTTTCTATTTCCTGTTTATTTTCCAGCAGGACCACAATGTGACATGCACATTCAGACAGCTTTTACTTTATTAGGATCACTTCACCTTAACTGAAATCTATAACTCTTAAAACTGAAAGAGTACAGTAAACATAAACAGTGATTAATAGCAATAGGTAAGGTATTCATTACAATACTTAGTTTTTCCCCATTAAACTAAGCCCAGTATTCTATACAGCTTTAGTTTTTGCAGACACAGGTTCCTTTTCACACACACAGTACATGCATACATTTAGTTTTTTACATATTTGTACCTCCTCTGAATTAACAAGGGGCTTCTGCCTTTTGATGACTGGTTTTCTTAACTTTGTTAATAGGTGAAGAGTAGATGCTGTGAACATTTGAGTTTCCCATCTCAGGGTTTGTTAAAGTTTGTTAAACCTGCTCTCTGGGACTGACACCACGTCTGGAAATTTAGAGCAGTTTCTTAATTTTTTCCAAAGTTGTTTGTGATTATACCTTCTTTATACTAAAGTTGTACAGTGAAAGTACAAAGGTCCATTGCTAACAACATGTGAGATTTATGGCTGTGAGACCTCAACTCCCACAGGCCTATTGTGTGGTGTATCGATCTAAAGCCATCAACTCATGCACAGCTGGCCTCCATCCTCCACGTTGGCCCCTCTGTGGTCCCACAAACCAGCAATTAGCTTAATCTCCAGTGTGAATAGGGAGCTGGGGAAGGGACACCAGGTTGGTGTGTTTACGCCTGTGTGTGTGCAAGCTTTATGAGAAAAACACAAGCTGTCATTCATGTGTAAATGTTGTCCTTCCACTTGGTGTACATTACAAGTTAATGTTTAAAATGAGTTGTTTAAAAGAAACATTAATTCTTCCTGTCCCTCCTCATACCTAAGCATCCCGGTTTAACCTGGAGACAGAATGGAAGAACAACTACCCTCGTCTGAGAGAACTGGACAGGGTGAGAAACACAAACTGCAACAGTCTTGGCACATAAGAAAAGCATCTAATGTGACATTTAATATTTGTACTATTGTAAAATATACTTTTTTGCCTGTTTGCAGAATGAGCTGTTTGAAAAGGCTAAAAATGAAATATTGGATGAAGTCATTAGTTTAAGTCAAGTGACCCCACAACACTGGTAAGTTGAGGAGCATCTGAGGTCCAGAAGGAAAAACAAGCTGTTTGTTTTGAATATTTAACCTATGTTTGAAAAACACTGGGCTTAAAGCAGAGGGAGCCTCCACAATTCCAAATTCTGGACAAATTTAAAAAACATGCACACATTTCAAACTCGTCAAATTTACAGTTATTGAGTGAAGTTTAGTTTCTGTGTTCCACGTTTGTGGTGCATGTCCTGCCGTCAGCTCAGAAGTATCGGTCTACTGTAAATGTAGACCATCTCCTTACTTGTACTAACACCACATAAAATATTGGTCCAATATAGGTACAGATACTACCATACGATTGTCTGCCTACACTGTACTCTGGATTCGAACTTCTATTTGCCCTGCTCCAGTCTTTCAGTCATGAGTCAAGTAATTTTCATCCATCTATAATCAACTACAGGTGTGCATTTATCTGTGCATGAATATCTACTGTAGGTCTACCAGACCCAGTGAGGAGAACCCTGCTAAATGAGATGTGCTGTTGTGGCTATCCCAAGTGTGCGTGCCGTCCGTTCTCTTAAATCAATACTCTGATGAATGACCCACAGACTGGAACTGGGGTGGCCCTGTTAGCCCGCCAGCAGCCAGCCAGCACTATTGGAGATAGCACTTATTGACAGTGAGGAGTGCTAGCCTGAACAAAGGGGGAGCTTAATGAAATATGAGCATGCATTTATGATAAATGAGAGAGGCATAGCACCGCTCTGCTCTCCAGGGGACTTGGGGAAGGTTTTGTTCCATTGTCACATTGCTGAGGTGAGATAGAGTGAGAGCAGAGAGGCTGTTAGCTGCTAACAGGGTCATTCTGGAGCTGCATTGCAGGCTGCAGTCCAGGGTAGGTGCAGCAGCAGCGCTAACGACTCAGGTGACAGCGTTTCAGAAGAGAATGAATTCTTGTCTGGTGTTGATTCAAGGCCCCAGTAGCACTGAGGTGACGGACTTACAGCTAATTCTTTGAAGATACGCCTTCTTGCTCACTGTTTCCAAATTCAGAATGTTATAAACAGGGTTCGTACGGGTGCTTGAAACCCTTGAAAATGCTTAAATTTTAACGTCGTGTTTTCAAGGTCTGAAGTGCTTGAATTTTAGTTTAAGTGCTTGAAAGTGCTCGTAATTCTAACTCTGATGTGATTCGCGTGTTTATTTTTAATATTAACTCTGCCAGGTTAGATGCCAAGCCAAAGCTACTGACAGAGGGGGGGATACACTTGGAAAAATAAAACTTTATGTCAAACAGAATGTTAGCGGGTCCTCTCAGATCGACTCTAGGTACATTTTTATCTTAATCTGTGTCTCGGTGCGAGTGTGTCTGAAGAATGCCACGTGGCTTCCCTTTTTTTGGATAAAACTTTGTGTTCTCCCTTAATTTCTAAACTTTTTGCTATCATGAAATGTGATGTTTGGTGTTTTTAGCGTAATACAATGTACACCATTGTGATGAATAAAATAATCATGAGTATATGTATACCTGTAGATATGTCTTTGACCCCAGTGATAAGTTACTGGACTGGAAAAATCTGAAAATTACCCTTAAAAGTGCTTGAATTTGACCTTGAAAAATGTCTATGAACCCTGGATAAAGGCGATAGAAATTCCAAAACATTAAAAACTCATCCTGTGTCCATTTTGATCTGATTAGACCTAGTGCTAACAGAACGTAGATCCTGACAATAATGACGGCTGGCTTCAGGCTGAGGTACAAATATAAGACTAATCGAAGTTGTAATCAGTAGTTGATGTGGCTTTTCCTTGATGTATCTCTCTTCCAGGGAGGCCATCCTGCAGAAGAAGCTGTGGGAGCGCGTTTCCACCCATGTGATCGAGAACATCTACCTGCCTGCTGCCCAAACAATGGACTCTGGTACCTTTAACACCACCATAGATATTAAGCTCAAGCAGTGGACTGACAAGCAGCTTCCACACAAAGCACTGGAGGTAAACAGACAGTGTGTTCCTGCAGCTGGCCTTCATTTCAGTCAGATGTTTTAAATGAATGTTCCACCTACATGTTTGCATCATATCTTCGAGGTGTACCTGTTTTTCTAATTGAAATATGAATTGTAGCAGGATTTTGCGCTTATCTTTAGGTTTGTTTTAGACTATTACATTCCTTGATTGTTTGTTGAACTACTTCATCACACATACATGTATTGGAATACATTTTTATGAGGAAGAGGTGTAATATTAATCTGACGGTTCCTTTTCTACACCAAACTTTGTCCCCTTTCAGGTTGCCTGGGAGACACTGCAGGAGGAGTTTGCCCGCTTCATGGCTGAATACAAAGGCAAAGACCAGGACGACATTTTTGACAAGCTGAAGGAGGCTGTTAAAGATGAGGGCATCAAGAGGCACAAGTGGAATGAGAGGGCCATGGACAGCCTGGTACGCACAACACAGACACTCTGAGTCTAACAGTATAGACAGGACATGCAACAGTTGTGTCCAAAAGGTTGTGGCACATCACTCCCCTTCAAGGATCATGTAGTTTAGCTTTGGTGGATGACTGTGGTGGCCGTGTGTAGTTCATTTAAAAACAGATTGATGTCTGTCGTGGTTGGTCTGACTGTTTGTGAATGGCTTTGCACCTCATGTGGTTTACTTCTGTCCCTGTCAGAGAGTAATCCAGCACAACGCTCTAGAGGACCGCTCTATCACAGACAAACCTCAGTGGGATGCAGCCATCCAGTTCATGGAGGAAACCTTGCAATCCCGCCTCAAAGACAGTATGTTTCCTCAGACACGGATATTTAAGCATGTGAAAACTGTCAGAGTCTTAGAACTGGAGATCATTTGGCAATTAACGTAACGAGACATTCTTGTCTTTGATAAGACAGTCCTTTTTCGTGTTGTCTGTCCTTGCAGCGGACTCAGTGATCAAAGACATGGTGGGTCCAGACTGGAAGCAGAGGTGGCTGAACTGGACCAACCGCACACCGGACCAGGTTAGAGCAGACACTCCCTCACTGCCACCATTTTAACAGACTGGGCCATAAACATGGAGTCATATTCTGTTATTAACTGTCATTTTAATCTTCTTTCTTTATGATATTTAGGCATATTTAATAGCAATTCATTTTCAAAATGGCATGAACAAAACAACAAATAAAAAATCACTATAAATGGCTTAATGGAGCAGCACAGTTTAGCACTGTGGCCTCACTGCAGGGAAGTCCTGGGTTCAATTCTGACCGGTGCCGAGCCTTACTGAGTGGAGTTTGGATGTTGGACCCATGTCTGTCGGGTCCTGTCCATGTCCAACCTCCTCCCACTGTCCAAAGACATGCACCTTAATGGTTAATTGGTCAGTCAAAATCACCCAAAAGTGTGAATGTCAGAGTGAATGGTTGTGTGTCCAAGTCAGCTCTGTGATGACCTGGTGATGTGTTCAGGGTAAGGCAGGCACCCCGTGACAAATGAAGGAATGAATGAGCAAATAACTGTCCTGATATACAAAACATATTTACAGAGTATAAAGGCATGGGAAGAGAACACGAATCGAGACACTCACTGTGTCACAACAGTCCCTCCATGGAAGATGTGGAGTTTCAGAGCCTGGGTCGGAGCATGGGCGGTCTTCATAGTTTGACGGCTCTGTTACTGCACATAACACAGTAGAAATGGAAGGGGTCCTAGTCCCTGTCTGACTTTACAGAAATCCAAATCTAGAAAAGAACAGTTGGGTTTGTCCAGTGCTGTAGATGATCTACTGACAGAACACAAATGCATGAACAGATGCAGTTGATTTCAGTGATGATCAATGCAGTCCATCCGACAGTCGTTCAGAACCAGACTGAACATAGACTCGTCTGATGACACAGGCACAGCACGTCAACTGCAATCTGATGAGCACAAGTGTAGGTTCTACGCTTTTCTGTCAGGAAATGGCAACACAGATCACAGAAGGGCAGCGGAGACACAGTGACCATTTCAGTTACTAAAAATACAGAAGCATTTCAACGTCTTTGTAACTGGACATCAGAACACCATTATTGGGAATGAGGTAAATGCAAGAAAGGAAACGAGCTTTTCCCACATTAAATGATGCTGCACTTGGCAGTGGACTGACTGTACAAACCTGACTAAATCACATTGTTTACTGTTATATTCCCCTCCTCTGAACTATTCCAAATGCATATCTACACTTTTCCAAATCGAACTTTGCAACTCTAGAGTCAGCCAACATTCATCGTCAACACTGAATGAGTTTGCACTGCACTAAACATTCCAAAATGTACTCCTGAAGGTATGGTTGGTAGCCCGTGGACAGAACTTAACATAGGCATGTCATGTATTCAGTCCCTGTCAGCGACCGTCATGAAAATAGTGCTTAATCGCTGTTGTTTGACCTTGTAGCACATCCGAAATGAAACCAAATCAGAGCTGGAGCGATTGCTAAAACTGCACGATGACCACACTGCGTACTTGGCCAATGATGAGGTCACCACAGTACGGAAAAACCTGGAGGGCCGAGGGGTGGAGGTGGACCCTGTGCTGGTGAGGTCAACACCCCTTTCACAGTTTGCATTCAGAGAGCTTACACATTACAAAATTACATATTTACATGTACAAAATCACATCCAAATTGTGTCTTGAATTTTGACTAATTATTTCACCCATGAACTGATGGCCTTCTTATTCACACAGATCAAGGACACATGGCATCAGCTCTACCGCCGACACTTCCTGCAGAAGGCCCTGGCCCACTGTAACCTCTGCAAGAGGGGTTTCTACTACTACCAGAGGCACTTTGTGGACTCTGAGGTAACAGGCCAGGACTATTGATCATTAGCTGAACAGTCTTTGTAGCCGTTTTAAAGGTCAAATGGTAAAAACGCTAAGCTGCACATTTGTCTATTGCAGTTAGAGTGCAATGATGTGGTACTTTTCTGGAGGATCCAGAGGATGCTGGTTATCACAGCCAACACTCTACGGCAGCAGCTCACCAACACTGAAGGTAAGAGTTGGAGACTGACAGCAACATGGAATGGGCTCATAATGGAGTCCATGAAAGGCATTTTTAAAGAGAAACCTGGACGTGAATATGTTTATAGGGTTCATTTAAGTCCCGTTTGTCACTTGACCAAGATCCATAACCAGTTATCATCAATAATCAATTTGCATCCTCTATCCAATATGTTAAAAGATATTGTGACAAGAAATAATTTTCCACTTTATTGATTCAAGTCATAGTAAAATAGTAGAGGAAAGTCCAGAGCAGTGTTGGGCTCTGAGTTTGAA
Source organism: Apogon talboti (assembly GCA_037367365.1). NCBI lineage: Eukaryota > Metazoa > Chordata > Actinopteri > Kurtiformes > Apogonidae > Apogon > Apogon talboti. Next base: position 33,771,607 of record JAPQRQ010000019.1, on the reverse strand, counting down.
TGTTCATGCTTTCTTGGTTTGATTGACTTAATTACTACTTTTAATTTACTACTTTTCAGTGCGGCGGTTAGAAAAAAATGTGAAGGAGGTGTTGGATGACTTTGGGGAAGACACGGAGAAGAAGACCCAGCTCATAACGGGCCGGCGGGTCCAGCTGGCCGAGGATCTCAGTAAGACACATTAATATTACAACAAATTTAGCTAAAATGATCCTTTACATGACCATCCTAGTTAAGGATCATTGAAGGTATTCAAGTGTACCACCAGATTCAAACAGTGGACCCTTTTACATATATTTAATTTTCTCTATTTAGGAAATATTCTATTTTTTAATGATACGAGTGATTGCAATGTTAAGCTGTCTCTACATTGTCAGTAGGTGGCAGTAGTGCACAAAGAAACAATGTTCCAAGCTGATTATGTTCGGTGTTCAGCACTTGAGAACCATTTCATCACCTAAAAATATCTTAAAAAGATTTTTTTTGCCTTCTTTTTTTCCTGCACTCTGCAGTTTTTCATTCAATAAGCAGCAGTGCTAGCATATTTTACAATGCTGTGGACTTAGATGTACCAGTTTCACAAGGTGTTGGATTCAGAACTTTCTCATTTATGGTTAAATCTATTATGATTGACCCCATTTGTACATGTACTGTCCCCATATCACATACACTGAAGGTTTAATAATGTGTTCATATGCCCGCATATCTATTTGAATGGCACATTGGGTGCTTGTAAGTAATGACTGAGGAGTGTGTATATATGTGAGCAAATGTAAATCTAACACTAGTTTATCCCCTTAACACAGCCCTGCTGATTAAACACATTTCCTTACAGCCTAAAACATGGGATAAACCTAGCTGCTGCTCTCTTTCACAGAATCTTAGGAAACGGTTAGTGGTTTGGCTTTAGAATACTGTTGTGTTTTCAGTTGTCACCATCACTGTGGCTTTGGTGTCCTAGTGTTAACCCTAAGAGATGGATGGAGAGACTTTGTTTGACACTAGTTCAAGTACATATTACTTTTATGTTACTTTAACCTTTATTTTATGAACAAAACAATAAGTACAGTTCTTTATTTGCTAGAAAACACTTCTAGGCTGCAAAGAAGCAGAACAGGGGGAAAAACACAAAACAAGATAGTTAAAGAGAGCAAAGGAGAGAATAAAATCATTTAACAGTGATCATCAATGATTAGTAAAACATATATGGTTATCATTAAAAATGATTTATGGACATGTATGTTTGGACGTACATCTCAAAAGAATTCATGTTGAATTCATGGGCCTTCACTCAGCTGATGGAAGTCTACACCACATGTCATTACCATCCTCTGTGCCAATGGCAGCACAACCAGACCACTTCCTGTTACCTGGCAACATGCTGGACAACAATTGTTGGGAATCTTATACGTGACATTTTGGAGCACAGATTTTCTTTGCTTGTACTGGATTGAAAAGGGCAACCCTCTGTGCAGAGAAAGGAGCCCATAACCCCGTCCCCTGCCTACTATAATCTGTGGGAAACGTGGCTCTGCAATTACGGGTTTTCTTTGCTTTACCACATTTGGAAAATGGACAAGAATTTTCCTCTTCGTTGTGGCTCAAAAGCCTCATAGCTGGTTTGGTGCAAAGTATTTCTACAGTAGGGTCCTGCCTGATGCAGTGTTCTTCATCTGGGTTGTAATCAAGTTTCATGGGATTGGTCTTGGGGTGGGTCCCACATATCTGCTCATTTTTACCTGTCTGTCCGCTGAGCCTCCTAATAATAGCCAGGACATCGTCTACGACTTGGGTTTTGTTCAGCTCTGCTTGCCAAGCAAAGTCTGTATTCAGAGAACAGCATGAGCGGCATGCTGCCCGTTCCCACACACATAATCATAGTTCCAGTCACCACAGAGGCACACACACACACACACACACACACACACACCACTGTCCTGTCATTTACATCAATAGAAATCTGAAAAATACCTTGTGTAAGAGAATTGTAATTGGTGTGTACGAGCACTGACAAATGTAGAACATCCTCACACGGTTAATTTTCTGGTGTTTATTGTCTATTTAAAATGACACATACACACAATCGCTGTTGTTTCCACTGTTAACACGGTCGTCATGGCAACCTGATAGAGGTCTTTGAAGGGTTGGTCCAGTTCAGTCTGCCTGTGCACATGTATGTCTAGGTCCAGTATTCAGTTCAGGTGACTAAGGCAGAGTCATGGCCCCGAGAAAACACACACACACACACACACACACACACACACACACACACACACACACACACACACACACCCCTTTATTGATTTATTATGATTTGACATCTTTTGCAGTGGAATCAGAGTCCTGTATCATAAAACAGAATTAAAGTGTTAATGAAGTGACTTCTGGTTCCATCCAGTGTTTTTAGTACCACAAACATGGTTTACTTCTTACTGGGGTAAGTTGATATGGTACCTTAAAAGAACCACCTACCAAGCATTACTGACCAACCAAGTCCCCAGAAGGATCCTGTGGACCTCAGTGTATGGATAAAAAAAAGGAGAGAAAGTAAAAGGGGAAAACAGCCATAGTGACAGGATCTGATAACAGACCACCTAAACCTTTTGACATTGCTTTGTGAAGCTGACTAATATATATATGTGTGTGTGT
>JAPQRQ010000019.1:33736228-33764442 GCA_037367365.1 Apogon talboti | reverse complement strand
TATCTCAAATCATCATCAACAGGACATCTTACAGCTGTAGACATGATGTGTCCCAATATTTTTGTCCATATAGTTTACAAACATCAATTATATCCCAGACCCCTGTTAGAAAAGATACACCTGAATTCAACGTGTCCCAATACTTTTGTCCATATAGCGTATGGCTTTGTCTACCTACAGGTTGTGAAACAATCTGCAAACACTTGGATGAAGACGATGAAGTCAAAGCCTGATGAAAAATTAAGGCATGGCTCTAAGGAACAGCGCCAAAAACAACGAACAATGGACACTGTTTAATGTAGGGTTAAAATGTTTGGTATTTGTGGTGTTGACGTTTCTGCCTCCACAGCTAATGAAGGCTGCAGATCCACCCAAACGCCTGCAATCCAACCTTCCTGCAAAAGCAGAGCGACAAAATTAAAAACCCCAGGTAGGTTTACAACCGCCGAACCACTGCCTTCCTCTCACATAACCTGGGCTGGTAGTCTGGAGCCTTATCTGCAGGATAAAGTCAAAATAAGGCCCATACAGTACAGCCACTGGAGGAATGCGGTTCGTCCACTTCTAACCTCAATGGGAAACATGAAAAAAATGAGCCGCATGTGCCAAATTAACAGAATAAGAAAAGTGGCAGGCTCAGAGGGTGGGTGCCTTCATGTACACAACAGAGTGACACAGCCGCTGCTCAGATGCAAAGTGAAAGTCATGAGGGAAAAGTGCAAAACTAACAAAAAATATGGAGAGAGGGAAAAAACGTCGACAGCGCCAAGTGTCCAAACAAACGCAGAGGAAACTCGATGCCTGTCTTTGGGCAGTATGGCGTTCTTCAGAGAGCAGACGTATCGCTTTGCTGTGCCAATAATCCCTGAACCAGAGAAACCACAGATACATCCGACTGAGGCCAACAGTAGGAGAACAATGGGGCCTGCACTGGAAAGGTCGGGGTGATCGTGTTACACGGCACCGTGAGCGCCAAGTCATTTTACACAGTGTGTCACTCGGACGTGTGTAAGGAGGTAAACTGAGATAACGTCTTGTGAAAATGACATCAAAATATGCCATCTATATGGGTCACAGGTTACACACACCTCAGATAAATGCATCTAAAGCCAGTTTTTCACAATTTTTTTTACCTTCCATAATAAATAGGAGCAATGTACTGTATAATGACCTGATATTTATACTTAATTTTAATATACAGTCCCTCTCTTAGCTCAGTTGATCAAAAATTTCAGAATAATTAGTATAGAGAATTTTAAACTTTATATTTTCTTTATTTTTACACCTTCTCAGACCACAACTTCTGGAAGATCAAATTTTATTTATATAGCACCAAATCATAACAGAAGTTATCTCATGGCACTTTACATATAGAACTGGTCTAAACCAGACTCTCAAGCCAATTTACATAAGCCCAACAGAATCCTCCAGGAGCAAACAGTGGAAAGATGAAGTGGAAGATGACGTTATGACTTTAGAAATCTCATCTGTTGTTTGTTATCATTAAGGGTCACTTAGTCAATGTGTATATCTGATGGTCACAGTTTTCTAACTGAAGTGTTGGACATTTTATGAATTACAGATTGAGGTGTAGACAGAGCGTTACACATCGTGCATATCTGCGTCATATTTGCATATTTTTATAAGTTGATGTTTTCTGTCATTGGTCCAAACAATGTTTTATTCTAATACGGTTTCCATGAAGCACTATCAAATGCCATCTGGACCCATTATGCCAGGGGTGTCAAATGTACAGCCCACTGGCCAAAACTGGTCCTCCAAAGGGTCCAATCCGGCCCCAAATGCAAAAATAATACAGAATATATGCCCTTGTGAGATCCAGGAAAGTAAAAGTTTTGGCTATTTACATAAAATCATTGTCTTGATTGGAAACAGCATTCTGCCACATTGTTTTGAAAGTAAAGCTGTGAAACTCTTGTCCCCTACAGAGGACAAAAATGCATTGCCGGGTCTCAAGAGGACATTAAATAATATATTTCTCAGTTCCAGATGCCCGTTACCAAATGTCTTCTGCATCTGTATATCCACTGCAATCTGTAGGTTGTAAAATTATCTAAAATGAACTTATTTTTCTTAAGAAATTTCAGGTTGTTCATGGTTTTCACATTTTGTTTGAAAGGGTAGTAATTTGACTTTTTTGGCACTAAAACAAAAAGAAAACTTTGGAGTTGTCATTATTTATAGGTCACTATGCTGTTATTTAACTGGTCTGACTTGAGATCTTGGTCAGATTGGGCTGTATGTGGACCCTGAACTAAAATGAGTTTGACACCTATGCATTATGCTAAACCAACATCTTATTTGTGTAGTGAAAATAGGATTTGTATTTTTTGGTCACCTCGTATCTTGCTGCTGACGTGTTCTTTAGATGTGATGATCTGGTCCATGTCTGTTCGCAGGGTGGCGTCCAGTTTGAGTCTCTGGGCTTCACAGACTCCAACCAAAGCTTCATACTGGCCTTTGGTCTGAGATAACACCTGCTTGTACACAGCGTCGGAGATCTGCAGAGGAGAGGCAGACGGTTTTGGTCGTCCTTTCTGTTCCAGAGTGCCTCCTGTGGCCCGTAGAACTTACCAGCATCCAGTTCCTCTGCCTCTGCTGCATCTTCCCCTTCAGACGAGGAGCGATCACAGCCCTCAGCTCTGGGTGGAGTGTTTCCATCACCAAATTAGCCAGAATCTACACACACAGACATATTCTTAGACACAAGACTTGTAGTTGTTATAATTTAGCTTTTGTTTGACACTATACAGTATTAAAGGTGATGCATTTCTGTCTACATCCATGGCGTGGTAGAATGTTTTCCTTAACCCATAAAGACCCAGAGCTGCTTTTGTGGCAGTTCCCATAAGAATTATTCCTCTAAATTTCACCTTTCTGAAGTGATTTATCACCATTTATTGTAATATTATCCTCTGTGTTTTGCATTGTTTCAATACAAATCATATATTTTGCTATATTTAATCTACTGATCATGTAGATGTTCATTAAAGCTCAGATTAAAGTTGAGGGTTATTATATCAGACACAGGGGAAACTGAACAAAAGAGAGACTTTTTAATAAAATATATCATTAACTGAACATAAACCCAGTGTCTCCATCCACTGTTATTGATCCAACTCCATGGGTTTTACTGTTGTAGAAGATGACAGTGTTTCCACGGTAACTACAGTTTAGATCAGTAGATACCTCTGGTCACCAGTGGATGTTTGGGTCTTTATGGGTTAATTTGGTACAATTCTGGTACTGCAGACTGAGACCAAATATCTTGATTACTTTTCCTTCATCACTTTAATTGTTAAGGGCAGTTCTGAAATTAAAAGCAGCATAGAACCAACATCTCCATTTATTATTTACTGTTTAATTAATGTAATGCAGCTGTCTTGCTATAAATCTCTGAACTGTACTGAATTTTCTCTTCATTTCATAGGCTCAGCTCAGCCAATCACCAAATATGTTTTTAAGGCAAAATGCCAGGTGATGTTTTATACACTAGAGGTGTAGTCAAAAACAACCAATATCCTCCCTCCACCCAGAGAAAAACACAAATAAACCTTGTAAAAGTGTGGGCCTCGTTCCTGTGTGTTTACATGGATACAGTGGGGCGATTGAGACGCTGGATACGAGAGGCAGGAAGGTTGGTTTTCATGGCACTGCCCTCACCACTGACACAAAATAATCCTTTATATAGATCCACTGTGCACCTCCACAGGGCTTTGCCTGAGCCTGACTAAATATTTGGCTAAACGTGTTGCTAAGCCATGAGGGACTGACAAAGGCAGAGTATTTTCCACAAACAGATGTACAGAAGGAAATGACCAACAACAAAGATAGTGAAGGTTAATTATTTAAAGCACAGAAAAGTTGGGGAAATAATAACCCTAATCTGGCTGTAGGCCAGTGGTGAAAATTACTGTATTTAACCAACTTAAACTGATTTTTTTTTTGATTGGTCATGGAATGATAACCACAGTGATATGACTGTGCTTATAAGGTTACAATGGAAAGTTTTCTTAAAATTTAGATGAAAATTGATGAATTTCTCAGGTCTCTAGTATATTTTGCAACATTACCAGGACACTTTGGGAACTACATTCTGCTAAAGGAACGTTCTGTAAATGTTCTTTAAGGGTTCTACAGAATACATTTAGAGACCTTTCACGGAGAACCTGTTGTTTCTGAGTAACGGTGATGTTCCAGGAACCTTCCACAAATATTCTTTAAGTTTAACAAAAATAACCTTCAGAGAAAGTGATGATAATATTTCTGGACCTAACCTTATTTAAGCAACTTAGACATTAACAGAACCAACTAACCTATTAAAAACTCTTTTAAAGATTGTAGAAGTAAGGAAGGTCAACTGTTTGGGATGTTTGTATTAGTCACCGCTTGAAACAGAAGACCATTCAGAAGTATTTCCTCCACTCAGTTCAGATTCACTACGCGCTGTGCCGTTCAGTAAATTCAACAAACCCTCGGTAAAAACGGCGGTCCATTTAAAGTGTCAAAGCCCCGCTCACCTGCCGGATTAGCTTAAATCGATACTGTACATTATTTAATTTAACTAAAATTAGATATTTTTGTGAAACAGCCGTAACGTACCAAAGTCTCACCAAGGTGTTTCCAGAGACAGAAATAAGAGTGTTAGACCCCGGTTCTTCGGTGTAAGACTCACTGTCAGTATTTGTCCACCTGTTGGAAGCTAGCTACAACACCTGTTAGCTTTAACTCTTCAAGCTAACATCAGAGGATAACGTTAAGGTAAGCATTAGTAGTGTTTGTTAATCTTAACAACTGAGTGGTGTATGGTTTGTGCATATGTACACTCCGTTGACTTTGTGAAAAACAAATTATCCTGTTAAAAGGTCAAACAGCAGTAAAGTCCCTCTTTTTAATACAGTGAAATGTAAAATACATGTCCTAAGAGTAGTAAGTTTAGCTGTTGCTCGCTAATATTGCCTCCAGTAAAACTAATAAGATGAAATGTATTATTATTTGTAATTATTCCTTAGACAAGATTATTCAAACTTGAAGCAATGTACGTTTTTAAAATAAAAACTCTATTCTCAACTACTACACTTCTTCACAAGTATGCCAAAAAATGCACAATTTCCCCCTAAAAGCTACAGTTTGTTAGTTTTTGACCGTTTTGTGATAAACATTACTGTACATACTGTATGTACAAGCACTTGGGCAATATGTGTAAAATAAAGATTAGCAACACAGGGATTTTTGCCATGTTTAAGAAAAGGTAAGTGCACAAAGAGGCTCTTAAAAGCTCTGGTGGGTGATTGAAAGGGTCTCTTTCATATGTGAGACCCCAGTCAACAGTGTGTATGTGTGTCCTAGTGCATGCTGGTATGTTGAGGAGGGGTGGGGTCTTGTGTTGATGGATTGTTGCCCTGTAGTGTAAGGAGAAGGTGTGTGTTCATGACGTAGATAGAGTATTTTTTTGAGCGATCTGTAAAGAAAGTATATTTCTTTGAAAAGCTGCCCTGCCTCATCATTGATAGAAAATATTTTGTTTGAGCTATGGCCCGACTTGAAGTTTTTAATAGGACGTGACAGAAAGAAAATGGTTCCTTAAAACCGCTGCCAACTGTTACTGTAGGTGCTGCAGCGGACATCCTATTTGTCTCTCTGAGTGTCTCAAACCTGTGGGGGTTCTCCACACATCATATCCCATGTCCCATAGTGGCCCTTGGCTTGTCTGTGGAGCCGGACAGCGTCGGTGAAGGCTGGTGTCTGAACTGAGCAGTCCTCTGACAGACCTGAGGGGACAGGAAAGAGAAGAACAGATGTTTGGTTAAAAAAGGAAAGACCCACTGTCCAATTTCAGAAGGTCTGATGAGTGTTTTGGACCTGTATGTTTTCTTTTTAACCCACAATGACAGCAGTTTCCATGTCAGGGTTTTCCCCAGGTTTCTATAGGGCTTAGAGTTAGAGTGACTTTGTGTTGTTATTAGACTAAAAACCTGAATCTGTGTTTGGACTGATGTTACAAAATAAATAGGTTCACTGTTGAAGTAAACATTACATCCATATTTTCTAACTATGCAGTGTAGAAATATTACTTAGATAAAACCAGGATTAGTCCGCAGTGGGACGCCTGGAGCCATTAGCAGCTCACTGAGTTCTTGTGGTGAGTAGATTCCTGTCAGGATCATTTCTGATACTCTGTCTGTGTGAGCACCTTATCTTTGACATTTGTCATCTTTATTTGTCAGATAGATTTTTCCCTTTTTCTACTCATTTTTGCCTTAAAGACCTTTCTGCAGAAACATTCTTGAACAGAACTTGATTTCACTGAACTGTAAGTGAACTTGATTTCACTTACATTTCATGTTCAGTTACTGATTAAAGTGGATGAAAAATACTCAATGTAAAATAGACCTTTAAAATCACCTCAGACTTAAATACACTTGCCAGTTTAGCGACATTAATGCCACAAACACTACAGTGCCCACTGCAAAGTAACATATTTACAATAAAACTTGGACCATTTAAAATTTCCGATATTGTTAATACAAATGTGACGCCTTCATGAGTTATATAAAAACCTTCTAAGTTGGAGTAATACTGGATACTTGTCTTTCCAGAGCGATAAATATCAGCCTATAGGCACAGCTTAAGGGTGGTTAGGTCATATAATGATAGGGAACACCCTGAGATCCAGTTTCAGCTAGATTGATGACTTTTTTGGACTTGCATGATTTCTTTGTGCGTTATTAAAGTCAGTGTTTACAGTGAATTCTTATTTGGTAGTATAAGACGTATGAGGGCATTTCTTTCTGCAGAATCCCACAGTGACAACAGTTTCCATTAATGTCTGAGTCACCAATGTGAGACGGTCTGTGAGTATTAATTTGGGTAAGGCTATATCCAGTAACAAACTCTGTCACACACTACTGTGTCATCTCCAGAAACAGGAAGGTGTTGGTTTGTTGGAGGACAGCTTTCATATGGTTGCTATGGTTATAGTCCCTCCCAGACGTCAGGACAATAGCAGCAGCTCAGCAATGACCATGTGTTTTTAGGAAGTTGGCTCTCTTATCATGTGGTGGTTGTGTTTATGTGATGAAAATACATGACACTAGCTGAAGTGTTTTTCAAGGCCACAGCACATGGGACACTGCTGAAAGTTGCACAGTCTCACAGAAGAATATAAACAGGTGTATGGAAGAAAACAAAACTATAATTAGCAGTTTGTCCTTCAGAGCAGCTCTTCCCTTAAATAAAAAAAGACTGATTCTTCCATTGCATTTTTAAAAGACTACACTATGTTATATACTGTGCATGGTATTTAAATTTATATATGAAAGTACTTTTAGAAAGAAAAACTTGTTGTTTGGCTATACATAAAAAAAAGAAAATATTACCAACTACTGAATTTAATCACTACAGACTAATTTGACCTGTACATTTCATTTATAGACAGGCATAGACTGTAATTACATGCAACATCCTGCACATGTTCCACCTATTTGTACACAGGTGTCAAATATAGTCTGAAAATTAATGAAGTAATCCAGAAACATATCAAATTCTGAAAAGGAAAAAGTGCATGAGCCCTTTGTTTGTTTAGTGCACACATGGCTCTAGCCAGTACCGTCTCAAGGTGTCATGAGATAAGATGACAGTTTTGTCTAAAATACTAGATAATGCGTAGTCTTGTGTCTCCGTAGCCTTTGTGTCTGACAAATGTTTTGTCTTGGACCGTAAGTCTGTGAGTCAGACAGAGCTGACAAAGACAGGAAATGTCCAAGAAGTAAAGGGGCAGAGCCAGACAGGAAGCTGTCTCCTCGCTTCACTAATTCTGCATTGACGACTGAATTGTCGAGATCTGAGCTTGTCTTGGCCTGAGTTTTCAAGACGGGTCACTGGACACAAACTTAAAGGCAAAAACTGTAGATTATCGTTGTGAAATTTAAGATTTTTAGGGCACATATTAGAATACAGATAAGATTTAAAATCTAAATCAACCTCCTCTTTCCTTTTCACATACCCAGTCTTAGAAAGTGAATTTTCAATGTTACGTGAAGAGAACGTTTCACTTGGGGCCAAAAAAAAGAATAAAAATACTTTCTGACAATCTGCCAGGCCCGTAAACCACTGCCCATTCTTCATCTGTCCAAAAACCAAGTCAGATTTCCGAACAGATTACAGCTCCTCTGCTGTGTGTGTGCGTGCACTGGGTATAAGTGGAACATGTGGCAGTACTTACCATGCTCCCTTTTTTTCAGGCATTTCCCTCCCTGGCTTGCTCACCATGCTCTGGTTGGTGTGATTTTAGTAACAGTCAGGGAAGAGTTCCCGGGCCCAAAAATCTACAGTTGTGTGTGTAGTTTTATTTAACTTAAATATAATTGACATTCAAACCCCATCAACCAGTTTGATCTGAGATAACTCTGAGGAGGCCACTTGACTTCACATCAGTCCAAGTTTAACATTTCTCCCTAACATTCACTGTGCTGCTGCTGCTGCTGTGTCATGCATGAGTAGGATTTCCCCATATGGTGCAGATCTATAGCGCCGGCCAAACCCACAGTACAATAAACACTGACAGAAACATACCATGAGCCACAGACATCACCAACACACATCTAAAGCCCGCCTAATGCAATTTTGCAGATTCCTGCCACAACTCAATGAAAGTGCGTGCTGGGTTTCCCCTACCATTACAAGAATAAGTGGCTAACCTAAAGAAACAGGAAAAAAAACTGTGCTGAGAGTTTGCTGCCACTCCAGAGAGAAATATCTGAAATCTCCATCTGCTGCCTGCCTCTGGGTGAACTGATGGCACAAGTGAATGTGTCATTTCAGACACAACCAGCATTTATTTAAGCTGATTTGTTTCATGTTTCTTTGAGCTATCAACCATTGTATTATCATATTGAAAAATGCGTGACTTTGTAGACAAATAAGAAGAAATAGTTATTACAATCCCTAAGCTGTCCAGATGAGAAAACCCTGGAGTATGTGACGTCTTTAAATTGGATATTGTGCAGCAGTTCATTTTCAGCTCACTGGCCAATAGGCAATGAGCTATTGTGAAGGCGCTGTGTCCGGTTTCGTTGTCGTCATCTTCAGTGTCATCTTTGACATTATTTTGTTTAGCAATTTCTTCAAACATCTTCCTCTCCGAAACTACTGGTCAGATTTATTTAAAAAAAATAAAAAATCCATGTAGCTTCCTGGGGACAATGTCTACAAGTTTGTTCACAGTTATGAGAAATTTAGATTTTTACATTTTTTTTTACAAATTCTTGAAATATTTAAAATTTGCCATACTTTGATGGCTTATAACATGGAAATGGTTAGAGATTTCAATCTAGTTCCTATTGATCACTGATAGAAGTCATACATGGACTGTAATTGAATTAGTTGAGTTCTCCTCCAGTCAAAGTTCCACCCACTACTATTGGAGATTGATCTGCATCCAGACCACAGGACTCTAACATATAGAGACAGAATCTGACAACCTCACACATTCAACTGGTATTGATTCAATAGAACATGCCAGCGAGATACAGGAACATTGATCGTATTTTACTGTTTAATGACTGTGTTGTGTATCAGTACCACAGAGAACATAAATGTCAGGACTTTAAACTTCTGGACAGGGAGTGTTCTGCTGCTGACAAGAAATAAACCTGGGTCCCAGTGGTCTTTTATCGTTCACGTCGTGTGTCTCTCCTTGCTGAGTGGAATTAGTCCGAGGTCTCTGAATCACAGAGGTGGGCTGGTGACTGCTTTTAGAGGCTGTGGGGGTGGACGGTGGGCCGTGATTGATGGTTCTTTAGTGGCCCAGTGGCCGCTGAGGGCCATCTCCGACTGCTAATGCCCTGACCTGCAGATCCACTCCTGGGCTCCTGCCTTCTGCTCTGAGAGCCAAAACTGAATACAAAATTAGAGTCACAGCTAATAGGAATTTTCTCAGTATCGATTGATCTGTTGGTTTAATTTTAGGTTTAATTAAGAACATTTTTAGTTTGGGAATAGGAAGAAGGGCTGTCATATGTTTGGTGGTCATAAATGTGGTCATATTGATAAAACAAATAAAAGCAGTCATTGTCACATTTCTCATGCATTTCTTGCATTTAGATTGATGATTGTTTTTCAAGTTTATTCCTATGCAAACTCATGAGTCTGTGAGAAATTCCTTACGATTGTAAAACACTTGATTGGTTTTATACTTTTGTTTGTAATTATTATTTTTTTTAATAAAACTGAATTATGTTCCAAGACTTTAGATACAGAACACATTTACCTGATGTTTTACCTGTCTGCTTTCACTGCAGTTACATTTAGTGTATATTTTTGTAACACTTTGTCCATAATGTAATAACTAATGCAGTGTTTTTATTTAGTTAACAGTGATACTTATTGCAGTAAAGAGCATATTTAATTCTTTATACAATGTAATCATACATCACTGTTTTATGTAACTAGTTACCACCAGCACTGGTTGGTAATAACATGCCATTTGTGCCTCTTTAAGCAGTCTTGTTGGTTGTGGATGTTTAATTCAGCCTCTCGTCTATTAATGGGCATAATGTGTGAAGGTGCTGAACTATGCAGTCTGACAGTGTGACAAAGTGACCAATCAGATGAGCCGCTGAACAGTATGATGAGGTCATCTGTTAATGGAGTTAACAGGATGCAAATCTTCCTGTTGAGGTGAGGCAAAGCAGCGGCTAATCAGTTTTACTGGGAAGCTATTAAGGTGAAAACAGCAGGTGGTTTAGTGCATTCAAATGGGCTCTGTGTGTGGTTCTGGGAACATTTGACTTGAACATTTGAGTTGTTTTTATCTTATCGCTTGAATAGTGTCTGTGTTCGGCTGAAGGACTGCTTTGCATGACGCTTCTCTGCTGTCGGTTTATTCGCTTGTACCACATGCATATTCTATGTTTTCAAGTTTGCTTGATTATAAAGGTTTTGGATTGTTGGTTGATTACCGAGACATAATATCTTGAGCTTTGGAAACTTGAAATGTACATTTTTTGCAAAATCCACGCATGAATCAACTATAAAATCACCTCCAAGAATTTATATGTATATTTCAAGATTCTGCACACCTGTCTGAGGTGAGTCGCGTTAGAAAAGCAGGAGCCACTTCTCAGATACCATCTGTACAAGGTTAGATCCCAACATACTGTACAGACGTTCTGCCTTGTTGTACAGCAGGTGTGTACGTATGTAGACTATATGTGTACATGTTCAGTATGTTAAACTGCAGAAGGTCAGGGGTCAGGCTGTTAAACCATTTATCACCCACAGGCAGGAAAAGTATTTTTTTTCTGGTATTCTTTGAAACACTGATGTGTCAGAGGTGAGACCGGGCGTGTCGATGCAGGCCCATTACGTGGATCCACACATGTCCACAGTTAACCTCCATCAGCCGGTAACAGTGAAACAGTCACAGCCCAGCCTGTCAGATGGAATGTACAGCACAGTCTTCTGTGTTTACTGAGCATGCCCAAACTGGTCGTATGGAGAAGTAAATATGCAGAGAAATAAAAAAAGAGGATGTGACTTCAACTTTTGGGATTGTATAGGATGTTTTCAGTCTAATATTGGTAACAGACGGCGGCTCGATTTAGAGTTCATTCCATCTGTGTCACATTGTGGAACATAGCAGTAGTAATCAGTCAAGGTTTTACGTGATCACTAGTGATCCCCAAATAACGTATTAAACACATACCATTAAATACATAGAGGATCAATGTAAAGTCTGAGTTTGAAATCCTTCATATCACAGTCACACATAGAAATATCTTCTTGTTTGTAATATAGAACCGTAAGATAGACCTGTTCTGAATATGTGATATACGTGCACCTCAGGGTTGGCTCATCTCAAAATGAAAATCAAATGAAGTCAAGACTATCAAATTAGATATTTTATTATTGATGAATTTTCTACATGTACACACTTGTCTTAGTGATGTGTTTTTCTTTCACAGATTGACACCTTATGCGAGTAAGCTTGAAATTTACCCAGAGGTGAAGTCATATTCCAAATATGTGGCGGTTGTGTCCCACCAAACACCCTGGGATTTAACATGTTTATTAGGAACAGTTCATACTGTTTAGTTGCAGTTGCACCTGATTTAAGAGGATAATTTGGTAAAGATAATGGACAGTGAGGTTAGTTGTACACTCAATACAGATATGACCCTAGATTATCCTTTAAAAAGGCGTTTTATTTGAAGAAGATAATACATATGTTGATGTTGTAGACGTAGGGTCTGAGTATTAACACCATTTTACTTGCCTTTACTTATAATGGTCCATATTTTAATGGTTTATAACATGTAAATGGTTAGAGATGTCAATATAGTTCCTATTGATCACTGATAGAAGTCATATATGGACTTTGATTGAATTAGTTGAGTTCTCCTCCAGTGAAAGTACCATCCACTTCTATTGGGACATTGATCTCCTGCATCCAGACCACAGGACTGGAACATAGATCGGAACCTGACAACCTCACACATTCAACTGGTTATTGATTCTTGATAGAACATGCCGGTGAGGTACAGGGACATTGGTCGTGTTTTTTCATTTGGCGTGGAATTTAGTTGTTTTGTTAATTGTTTTTCTAATCATCATGGTTAAAACATTTAACATAGACAAAGTACAGTTCATTTGTTCTTGTATCCGTCTTCAGGTGCTGATTGAATTGTCTGATGCTTTACAATGAAAACAATCACTTAAAGCACAATGACAGATATTAAGTCAAGCTCAGCTACTGAAGCACAATGAAACAATACAAACAAATGTATGCGTGAACGCCCACAGGCATGCAACCACATGCTTTTGTGTGCATGCATCTAAATGAAGGTCAACTAAGGTAGCATGTTATTACACAATTATATCAGCTTTTGTTACTAAACTGTCACAGTATTACTATGTAGGTTCCCCTTAAATAATATGAGGCAAATCATCAACAGATTGGATATGCTTAAGATAGCTGTTGTTGATTAAGACGCTATATTAAGTAAATATTCATGTTTTCTGTTGCATCTTTAATAGTAGGGATTTTTTTTTTACAGAGATGTTAAAAATGCTCTTCATATGCAAACATTACAGGTTTTTGTTAACTGTGTGTAGTAGTAATAGTAGTAAATGCAGTAGGTTTTTTGTGAATGAAATTAGTTTTTAGATACTAAATCACTAGATCATAATTTATTTAGAAGTCTTTATAAGTAATCCACTTTATCTCCGATCTTTGTCAACACCAGCTGCCTTTTAGCCAGGATCTGAACAAGCCTGATCATGAAGCAACCATTTCTTTTATCACTGAATCTATGTTGTTTTGTCTCCATAAACTTCCCATTCATTCAGATTTTTTGTTGTTAATATCACACACTCATACACAGATTTGCATACGTAAAAATTGTGAAATGAAGACACCAAGCATAAAGACAGACATCATTCTAGTGCAAAATCTCAACCTACAGTTTGCAATTCTTACGAAACCAAAAGCTGCCCTCTGTCGAACCACAACTAAGGAAAATGGATTACACGATGTTTGCCGATTGTCTGGCATGTCTCTGCCTTGTGTTTCTCAACAAAATGACACATGACTCATACCACAGCAAGAAGAAACTTTAATAGTATGTTGAGTGTAGTTCTCCACCCTCATAAAACAAACAGCCTTCATAAGACACCATCTAATATATCAGGTCACATATAAAAGACTGCAGGTCCATGATGCTGTCCACCTAACAATAAAGCTACGTAAAAAAACAACAATAAAGCTACGTAAAAATCATCTGGGCCAACATTTCTTAAATTCCTTTTAGTTGGTTTGCTCTCTCACCTCTGGACTTTTTTTGTTATGTCAAGTAATTAAATTTGCTACAATAAAAACCTCCCAAGAAGTATTTGGAACTAGACATAAATCTTAAAATATTGTTAAATGAGTCATTTAAGTTCTAAAAAATGACAAAAGGGATACTCAGGGTTGGGTGGTTTTATTTGATAAACTAATAAAAGGTAAATGTCTTATTATTTCTGCTATATTAGATATTACGCTTTCATGACTTAGATTCCCTTTATTGTGACTTTTATTAATGTTTTTAATAGGGCTGTCAAAATTAAAGTGTTAACGCGGATTAATTCATCATCATGATTAATCTGATTAAAAATTTTAAAGCAATTAACCTATCTACTGCGGAGAATGACTCTGAACGTCTCTGCCAACGCATTTCGAGCAGTTTGTCCAAGTAGAGTTACCGTCGCACATGCAGTTGAACCTCCGATAAAGATGGAAGATGCTAAGCAGCACATTGGCCCTCTCCATGGGAAATTTGAGTACAAAAAAACCAAGAGGAAACAGTTGTTTCAAGTTGTTTTGGTTCAAGTTGTTTTGTTGAAACTGTTGAAGGTCGTTAATAAACATGTTAAGTGCATATATATTCCCTTCTTTCTTGAGTCTGTTTGCTCATGCAAAATAAAACTTGAGTAATATAGATTAAAAAGGAATTATATTTAATTGCGATTAATCGAAATTAATCCACAGCAACACTGTGATTAATCTGATTAAAAATTTAATCGTTTGACAGCACTTGTTTTTACATAAACATAAAACCACTAAAACATCAAGCAAAACAGAAGTGCTTTGCAAAACTGGAACCTGGACATAACAGCTTGTTTCTGATAATATCCAGTCTCAGATTAAGGCCTGTTACCTCTTCACTGAGGTAAACAAAGCTGCTGTTCACAATGTGAGTGTTTTGGATCCTCTGTCTGAGCTGGAAAAAATGCTTCACTGTAACCAAGACAAAAAAAATAAACAAAATACATATCGTTCTTTCACCATGCAATATTTACAGATGAACCAGCTCGCTCAGATGGCATGTTAAGGCTTCACACTGACAAAAACTCACACACGCCCTCGCCTAAACCACCAACAAAGGACAACAAGGACTAAGTAAAGGGTGGAGCAGAGACTGCTGCTGCTCACATTTTGTACATGTACTACAAGTACTGTAATGTTTTATAAAGTATCATGTAAAGTATTGATTGATAATTGATGAAAACAGTTAAACAGGGCACATCCTTAACCACTACGTGAAACATTCTCATTTAGTCTTTAACAATCAGAGAGGAGCACAAACAAAAGATGACAACGTTATTGACTGGATGACCAGTCATTAACATTGGACAAACAAATCCCACCTGAACCACCTGTCAGCATGAGTATTAACACCAAAACAAACATGGAAGTGAAGTGGCAGTTTATTTGCTGTGCGGTTTGCACTGAAAATAAAATCAACACACAAAAGCAGCAGGTTTAGTTTAGATCCTGGATGAAGAGACGTGTTCGATGTGGAGGGTATAGTCCACAGAGGGAATAGGAAGGTGGTGAACTCTGCAAAATGGAGCTAATTATAGCTAAAGCCCTCTTTCTTCACAGTGAAACCTGTCAGAAAGTAACGAGTTCTGACAGTTTCAGGGCCTTCCATAAATAATTACATGAAGAAGGAGCAGCATATCGCAAAGCTTTTTACCCAACTCTGTCCTGACTCTGGGAATCAACATTTTTAGGACGTTCTGAGAGCACAGACCATATTGCTTTTGGGAATTGCATATGTATTTGCAAGCATAAGAAGCAGCCCATGGACGTATTTATAAATATATGCCAACCAATGTGAGAGTGTGTCAAGTAGATGAGTTATTGTGGTGACTTTAGATGTAATGTCTATTTCGCAGTCGTTTTTTTACCATTTCAATTCACATCACACTTTCTTTCTTGCCTTGCTTCGGTTGTTTACTTTCTAATTGGTAGTGACACTGGTATCAAATATTAAGCATTTTAATACACTATACGGACAAAAGTATGTGGACACAGGGGTCTGGGATACAAAACAAGAATGACAAATGTCATAATACAGTTTTATATTGAGATAACCATTGCACTGGTTAGTTTGGTTGAAATTGTTATATTTGCTTCCAAAATGCCTCACAGTTGGTTTTTACTTATTTTCCCTCAACATTGACTTAGTTTGGTTTTTTTTTTTTATCCATGACTATGATTTTAAATGTTCTAAATTTCTAAAATATTTTTCATGCTCTGACTGTAGATGATAATTTTCTACCACAACTAACCATCTACTTTCTTCACATCTCACTGACAAAGAAAAATCTCCCCTTAAATTTAAAGGAAATATTGATGTTTATAAACTATATGGATAAAAATATTGGGACATTGTTTAAAAATTATTTATTATTTTTTATTCCTAAAACTGTAATGGGAGATTTTTGTTGTTATATGATAGTCATTATTGTTTTGTAGCCCAGACCCTTGTTAAAAAGAAACACCTGAATTCAATGTGTCCAAATACTTTTGTCCATATAGTGTATTTTTATATCTCAGGTCTTAAGGTTAGAATCTGCAGGCACCACTCATTACATGAACTGTGACTGAAGTGACTTGTATCAGCATCTGATCTGTCATTCAGAATTGACTTGACATTTATATATATATTGAGTATGTGTGTTGTTACCATTGTTGCAGTGTCGGACACAGTCCTGTAGAACGGCGTGCCACTTCTTCTGTTCCTTCTCCGTCATCACACAGAAGTAGTGGTGGCGAGCGTACGGATGCCACAGGATGAGGGGGAACTGAGTGGCGCATTTAATAAAAGGGCTGCTGCCCACTTTGGCCTTGATACCTAAAACACACCACATGACAGAAGCAAAATAAGAAAGTGCATATGTTTCCTGTTTTTAGAGAGGATTTTTAGAAGAGAAGTTTTTAACGCACAGCAAGTAACAAGAAAATGGTACAAAGAACTGAAACAAACAGGTGTAAAAAGACATTATGTGACAGGCCATCAGAACAAAACAAAATATGACATTAAAACAACAGGGGTATTAAACATACGACCCGCAGGCCAAAACTGGCCCTCTGACGGGTTCAATCCAGCCCACAGAAGACAATTACAGTCAAGGGCGTCACTGAGTCCTGACAAATTGTGTTGATCATAAAGTTAAATGGTGTATTTTTCAGTTCCAGATGCCTTTTACTAAATATTTTGTGACTTTGTAGAGGCATAATAGCATTAACCCTTTAACAATGGCAATCTCTCTGGCTCTTCATTTTGCACTGTACAGCATTTAAATTACTGTAACTTGTGAACTGTTTGCGCTATCCACAAAATTCAAATGGCATCAGAAAGCTTTCCGGCACTATATAACACTTTACGGCAGCAGTGTGGGACTCTATTACAAGTACAAAGGAACTGTTTCAGATATTTCCACACAGGCTAAAAAACACCTGGAAGTAACCAAAAATATGAAGCCATAATATGGACACTGAATGTTCAAGACCAAAAAGCATGTTTGAGCAGATGTAAAATAGGTGAAAGTTTATTTCTACGATCCCCCCAAAATTCTCTCTGGACATTTACAGTTGTTTCTGATAATAAATATGCTAAAATATTACATGTCTGTTTGAATTTGACACCTATGTACTAAAGTAACGAATAAATGAAGTGTAGAGTAGGAACGCACAACCCAAAACACAGTGTATTTTTGCTCTTTGTACCTGGCAGGCTGGTATTCATCAGCTCCATGTACTCCTCCAGTGAAGTCAAGGCCTTGTACCCAGCACAGTTGATGGTGACTTTGGGATGCAGTCCTCGCTCATGTGCCTGTTCAGCAGAAATCAGATGCATCAAAGTGCCAAAATCCACACATCCTATAATATAAAAGTGGCGTAAGACACGGACTCACTGCTTTGCTCTCGTAGAGGCTGATTTTGTAGCTGTTTGGCACTGATACGAAGCGATTCCTCCACTTCCGATTCTCCTCCAGATACTGAAACAGATTCCCTGAGAAGATGGACCTGCCTGCCAGAGCATCCTACACAAAACAGACGTGATGTGGTGAGTGTCACAGCGTAAAGTACATCCAAATCAAAATATCATAGCTTTTCCCTAAAGTGAAGCAGGTCTTGACACTTAAAATATTGTCATATCATTATATAAACACATGACAAGAACTGACAACCACTATCCTTTACACAAGGCAAAGCACCAGATCCTGCTGTAGATAAAATAATGATGAAACATCCAGCAGAGAGGAAGGAAACATGAAGCTACGCCTGTGGTTGGAGGTAGCTCTTCTACTGTTTGTTTGTTGTACAACTGTCGTAGTCACTCATGTTTTTGTCACACCTAAGTGGAAGGTAATTGTTGTGTTTCGCTGGTCTGATTCATTTCAAATTTTATATGTAACTTCCTTGGTACAATGTCTACAAAGTTTGGTGACAGTTTTGAGATATTTAATTTTTTAAATTTTTGACACATTTTTTAAATACTTGCCTTTTCTTATAATGGTCCATATTTTGATGGCTTGTAACATGGAAACAGTTAGAGATATCAATATAGTTACTATTGAGCACTGATAGGAAGTCATATATGGACTTTCATTTGGGCCCATGACCTTTGACCTTAACTGACCTTGAATGGTCAAACTCAATGTTACATTGTCTAGATTTCAACAATCTTTATCTCCAAAACCACTGGTCGAATTAATTTAAAAAAAAAATTTTGTAGCTTCCTTGTTACAATGTCCAGAAAATGGTAGTGATAGGAAGTCATGTATAGACTGTCATTTAATTTGTTGAGTTCTCCTCCAGTGAAAGTACCACCCACTTCTATTGGTAGATTGATGTTTACCTCGCAAATTCATTTGCTTATTGATTCTTGATTGAACACGTCAGTGAGATACAGGGCCATTGGTCCTATATTTAAAGAAGGGTCAGCATTGAACATTGAAGTGTTGAACTCTCTTCATTCACCGAATAAGGAGAAAATTAGAGACTCAGTAATTAGTGTTTGATTAGGCATCCATCTACACAAATTAATCTGTACAGTTTCATGGACTTTTGAAGGTTGTTATGTTGTATATTTCTTGAATTAAATAACCTGTTGTTAAGTTAAATACTGGGCTGTTAACATATTACGACAAAATCTTCAATCACACCACACTTCCTCCTGTCTCTGTATTGTGTGACTATACCAGTATCCACTGAACAAACCATGTGTGTTTGCAGCCTTGTATGTTTTCGTCACAAAGCCCTACCCTCCGCACAGTTAGAAGAGTCAACAAGGGACACAGCAGCGATAGAATTCAGCAGCTCTGTTCATGTGTAAAATGTGCTCCACTTTACCTTGAAAAACTGGACAAAACTAGGACATTGAGTACATTCAAAAACCAAAAAAGATGAGACTAGTACAAAAAAACTGGAGACAGGAAAGTAGGGCTGGCTTGTTGGTTAATGCTCTCGAACATAGAAGCTAAGAATGCGCTCATTCATGCATTGTTTATTATATGATATTCTGTTGGTTTCACAAAGCCCACATTGATGCTAGCTTAGGTTATGCAAATTGTTAACAGCAGTGTGGAGTTGTTCATCTCTCTCTAGAGATGGTACAGAGAAGTGGATGAGGTCATGGAGGTTGTGTTGACTCTGCATGAACATGGACATATGAGGTGAGCGTTGGAGTCTGTATATCACAAAAGGTTCTGCAGAGGAAGTTGGTAGCAAACAAAACCCCCATGTTTTGTTTTTTTTTCCACTTCCAGGTCTTTGGCTGATCATTGACCACATCTGCTCACTCTTCATCTCCATGCTCACTTATCTCAGTTCCCTTCTTTTACTGAAAAAAACCTGTGAGGCTCTTCTTCTACAAATGCCCAGAGAATAGGTAGGACCCAAACGACGCACTGGAGAAGGTGAGGAGATGACCTTGTGGTATTTTTTTTTAGGGTCTGCCCAACTTTCAGGAGCATTTTCATGTAATTCCTTGGATATACTGACGGAATTTTGACGTTTCACATTCATCCAAAAGATCAATGGGAATGATTCATTGGACTCATAAATATAGTGAGAACTTCATTTAGCCAGAAAAGTATGCTTAAAAAGCCCATTGTTTTAATTTTCTATCAACTACGACTAAAATATGACCATCCACATTATCGTCTTAAAAAGTATGTAGAACAGATATCATATGTGGTTTGGTATCTGCTCCATCACTAAGGATGAAAAATAAGAACGAACTCCAAATTGTCCAATCTATGAGAATCATACACCTCCCATCTCACCAGTTCCTTTAATCAATGCTGGTTTTTGTGACAAACGCACTTTGTAAAACACGTTTAAGTCAATCATCCACGCTGCTGGAAACTGTCATAGAGAGAGAGAGAAAGATGACAATGGTACTAGTTTAATCTTCCAGTATCCAGGTGAGCATATTATGCACACTTTGCACTTTATAAAAGGTCATATTATTTTTCACAATTTGTATTAGAATTCAAAAGTTGTTCATTTTTGCATTTCTGCGGCACATTGTAAACAATATAAAATTCCTACACTAGCACCCTTCTCCCAAGTGAGTAAAATACAGTCATGGAAAAAATTATTAGACCACCCTGTTGGAGGGCATGCCAAGACGCATGGCTGCAGTCATCAAAAACAATGGTTATGCAATCAAGTATTAACTCCTGTGTATCATGTGACTAAACAGACAGAAAAGAAAACATGGAATGCCTAAAAGCACTGTTTTTGTCAGTACAATAACATAGTTATTGATATAAGAACTTAAGTGATTTTGGTTATTATCAAGAAAACCATGGAAAATAGCTAAATATCAGCTCTTAAATTAAACTCTTAAAAGCTATTTTGTTATCATTATATTTGTCCAAACAAATGTACCTTTAGTTGTACCAGGTGTTAAAATAAACAAGAAATTGAGCAAAACAAGGGTGGTCGAATAATTTTTTCCATGACTGTATGTGCATAGAAAATTTGACCTAGCACAAAAAATAATAATATTAACCAATGTTGCTGTTAATCATTGACAAATGCCAGGCTGAAAAAAAAGGAATTCTATCTTTATGTAGTATATTGAGGAAAAAAAGCAAAGCAAAAAAACTTTTTTGTGCTTTTTGCATTAAAAGTTATGGTTTGTTTACATTACAAACATGGCATTTACAGGGTTAAAAATATGACAGTTATTGAGAGTTTGGTATATTTGTTTATGGCTCATGTTGATGAAATACAAAAAAAATTTAAACGTTAAAAACAAACTGTATGAAAAACATTTTTGACATTACTATGGTGCTGCACAGATTATACACTTTAGGCGGTTAAGAAGTGCCTCTCTGGGCAGAATATCAAAGGGTTAAATTTGTCCGTTCAAAGCTGCAGTAAAATCATCTTAAGTTCCATGAATGCCAGGTGTTTTTCATCTTATACTTTTTCACTGCATACAATTGATCCATAATTAATAAGCAGATCAATAAAGGATCACATTAATAAGCAGAAACAATAATAGTATCAGTTTAAAGGAAATCCTATTAGTTTCCATCTCTATTCACTGAGAGACAATGAAAGACAGCCATAATCAGGGACACATTTGGGTGGTTTGGTGAAATGAAATGTCCAGCGAACGGTTTTCTGCTCTGAGACGGAGGCTTACTTTTCTGTGAAGTAGCTGTGACTGAGTCCCTCCTCCTCCTTCGATCTCGTAGCGGATGCTGTTGAACAGAGCGACGGGATACTGCTGCTCGTACACGTCACCAAACTCCTTCATCACATCTCTGGTCCGAGCTGCAGGAGGACACACACAGACACACAAGATCAGTACACATCCATATCCTGTAAACTCATTATTATACCTGAATATATCTACAACTCATACTTCAGACATATGTTAGAAGTAAACGCATAATATTAACATTCCAGGTAATGTCCAATAGAACAGGCTTAGTCCTGTCTCCTAGGATGGAGGATGGGTTAGGGTTAGGGTTTCCAAACACATCATCGCTCTTTTGGACACTTTTCTCAAACCTTGTATGTGTTAAGGTGAGCCCTCATGTCTAACCCCATCAGAAACACCACAGCCTGACACATTTACTGTCAGCTTTTCATTCAAAGTGTCATATTTACATAAAGATAGCAGTGTTTGTGTCCTGTTTTATCAGCACAGTTCATCGTAACTGTTACAGACTGTCACGACAAAAACCAGAGACAACATTTTCATACTTTAACTACAGTCAAATTAAACTGAATACAATATAGGCTGGGCCTGATGTTAAACTATTCCCTCACTTTAAATGGCAGAATTTTCATCATCTTCATCACTTATCACAGTATGTTTAGCTCAAATTAAATGTTAAATGTTCATTGGAAAATCTCAAATGACTCAGCTACTTTAAACAACTATTTATGAACTTAAGAGTCCAGACTCATTTTAAAAAAGGTCGACCAAAAAATACAGCTCGTTTGCTTCTGTATTATTTATATTTTAAAGTCCGATCCGTGTTTGCCACATAATGTGAGTTAGTATTGAGTCGGATGCACAGCACTGACTCTTGAGTGGATAACGCTAAGACCAGAGTCATAACTGTGACCATAGTTGGAAGTTACAGAGGGAACAGGGTCATTGGAAACCACCTTTCCCTGGGGAAAAAAGAGATATCCCACAATATATTGCTGTAAAAAGTCACTAGAATTTTAAATAATGCACTTGAGCTAATTATACACACAAATATGCATTTTTAACCCATAAAGACTAAACTGCAACTGGCAACCAAAACCATCTACTGATGTAAAATGATTAATAACATATGATCCATTAATCCTATCAATACATGTCAATAATTGGTGTAAATACAGTTTGTCATCTTTTCATGGTCATCAGATATGACCCATTTGGACATTCAGAGGCTCTGTAGTTACCATGGAAACACCATCATCTTCTACAACATTGATTCACTAGTAAAACCCATGGAGTTGGATCAATGTCTTGTTATGTCCCCCAATAACACACTAAGGCTGAAATTCTGAATTTCAGAGTATACATGAATGCCCTATAAAGGGTTAAAGTTTAATGGGAGATTTTTCTTCCTCAGTGAGATGTGAAGAATATAGATGGTTAGTTGTGGTATAAAATTATTATTTACAGTCAGAACAGGAAAAATAGTAATAGTAGAACATTTAAAATCATAGTCATGGATAAAAATTTAAAAAAAAAACAGTGTTGAGAGAAATAAAGTCCAAACCATCTCTGAGGCATTTTGGAAACAAAGATAACAATTTAACCCAAACTAACCAATGCAATGATATTTATCCCAATATAAAACTATATTCTGACATTAGTCATTATTGTTTTGTATCCCAGACCCCTGTTAGAAAAGAAACACCTGGATTCAACGTGTCCACATACTTTTGTCCGTATGGTGTATTTATTCACTGAGTCTGGCACAAATTATCTCCAAATGAATCTAGTTCAGTCTCTGTATTGTTGAGATCTTTTCCACAGCTTGACTCAGCATTTCTTCCCCACTGCCTGAAGCATCCTAATAATAAAACGCTCCTAGAGTCTGGAGGGGACAGGCTGTTTTCCCACGTTTCACAACTGGAAAAAGTCACGTTTGCCAGCTGATCAGTGTGTTTGGCTCCGTCAGCAGCAGACAGTGTTGACTGTGATCTGTTTATGGAAGGGACAAGACAGGAAGGAGGCATGTGGTGGGAGAGCAGGAAGGAAAGAGCTGACAGGACAGGACGGACAGGAGGGGACGCGGAGGAGGTGGGACGGGGACAACCTTAATAAAATACAGGGTTCCTGCAGGGTCTTAAAAAGTCTTAAAAGTCGTGAATTTACAAATCTGCATTTAATACTTTAAAAAAGTCTTTAAATGGTATTACATTTGATATGGTAGCTCTTAAGTTATGTTGCCATAAACTGCCATAAACATGTTTAAATGTGTCTGTTAAATGTCCAAACTGCAAAGAAAGTAATATTAGTCAACTCGGTTCCACCCGGTCCAACCCAAAAATTTGTTTTGAGATTAGGAACCAATTATCGCGAACTTTGCAGCCACCAATGAGAAATACTTGGAACGGTGGGATCAAGGCGTTGGTGTAAATAAATACATCTTCCTAAATTGTAGGCGTCATGAATTTTTGCCAGTATGGTTGTGAAATCAGCATTGAATTCTGTTCTAAGTAGTCTTAAAAAGGTCTTAAAGAGTATTTAAATGTAACTTGTAGAAACCTGTAGGAACCCTGAAAAAACAACCCTTTAATACCAGTCAGCTGTAGACACATTAAAGGACTGAAGGAGGATGACAGGGTTAAAACAAGGACACCTTCCCTCCTTATTTCATTGGTCTGAGTATTGATACAAATAGAAATGAAACGTTGGTCAGAGTTACAATCTGAACACTTTAATTCCCTCATTGGACAGTTTAACCTTATTGTTACTTATTTAACAGGATGGAAATCTGGACTGTACAGCGATAAAACTCCAAAACAAACACCAACTCCTTCATTTTCCAGCAAAGTACAATTTTGACTCATATTCCCGAATTGCATCCAAAGAAAAGCAGAGGCTGGATCTGCTTTTGACAGCTATTAAGTCCATTCAACCTTCACATTTCCATCGAAAGAAAAAACACAAAAAGTCCTTAAAAGAGCTTTAAGGAAAGTTTCAGCCTGATCCACTGTACCAGACTTTACACTTGACAGAGTAAACTGTCAGAAATGTTTTGTTGCTCTGTCTTGATCCATATTTTCCTCTCCAGTAAACAGACTCTGCACACTTCCTACCCTGCTTCCTACCATGCACCGGCGTCATTTCCCTTTTAATACACAACAAATAATGAAACATGAACAAATAAATGTCAAAGATCTTACATTATTACTTCTATACCAGATCTTATACTTGTATTTTCATTCATCATCTGTATTACATCCTCACCTTGCAGAACCACGACAGACATGAGATCCACAATTCATGAAATCTACCAAAAGTCTCCCTAGGACACGGGTGCCAAACATATGGCCCGTGGGCCAAAACTGGCCCACCAAAGGGTCCAATCTGGCCCCTGGGATAAATTTGTGAAATGCAAAAATGACACTGAAGATGTAAATCATTTTAGTTCAGGTTCCACATTCAGCCCAATACAATGTCAAGTGGCTCAGTCAGTAAAATACTATCATTATAACCTATAAATAATGACAACTCCAAATATTTGTCTTTGATTTAATGTAAAAAAAATTAAAAAAGGCAAATTACATGAAAATGTTTACATTTACAAACTATCCTTTCCCAAAAAATATGAATAACCTGAACAAATATGAACAACCTGAAATGTCTTAAGAAAAATAAATGGAATTTTAACAATATTCTGTTACTAAATATTTTATGTATTTGTAGATCCATTGTGATCTGTAATATGTAATGCACATGTGTAAATGATAAACTGAGACATAATATTGTTAAAATTGCACTTATTTTTAAGACATTTCAGTTCATTCATTGTTGTCCAAGTATTTCACATTTTTTAGAGGATAATTTGTAGATGTAAACATTTTCATTATGGAATTGTACTTTTTTCACTCTAAAACATACGGAAATGTTTGGAATTGACATTATTTATATATTATTATGTTATTATTGTACTTCAGATCATATTGGGCTGAATGTGGAACCTGCACTAGAATAAGTTTGACACCCCTGGTCAAGGATAAAAACACTTTTAACTGTTTATGTAATGATATTCTGATGTCTTTCGGCTCCAAAACATGTTTTTACATTGATGAATGATTGAAATACCTGTTGGATATCAGTGTTTTCTATCATGTCATGGTGCTTCCACTCACTAAGTGCAGAGTCTGTACTTCCCACTGTGCCAAAGTCAGCACACTTGGAAACTGTACATGGAAACAGACTAGAAAATTGGAGTTTGGGAATGAAGACCGCATCTTAAATCCCACACTGAGGCCTTTGTTCCAACCTGTCTCCATGCACCACAAAGCATCCAACCTGCGACAGAGACGGCCAGGTCTGAATATTAAAATGCAGAGCTGGATGCTATTTGTCGGGCTCAGCACTGCTTTGGAAACCTCAGAATTAAAAGCCTGGCTCAGACGCAGTCCAATGACTTTTGGGTTCACAGTCAGCGCCATAAATCCCAAAACAATCTTCATCATAATGTAAAACTCCCCTGAAACTGAATGAACCTGATTAAAAGGCTGTCTGTCACAGACCACAGAGGACTGTACACAAACAAAACAATCATTTATATGCTGCACAAACATGGTGAAAAGTTACATTTACCCACAAGTTCTGCAACAGATCCCACTGATCTTGTGTCTGGTGTGAATGGGATGGAACTGAGGAGCATGTTTATAAAAGGGCTGAATTATGACAAAAACAAGCTCAGAAAAACAGACTAGAAGGAAATTAACTGTCTCCAGAGGTCAGGGTTCTAGTTGATCACTGCATATCTGTCTCACACAGCGGTGACATTACACAGACCAACAACTACACAAACATCACATCTGACACATGACTGAGATGAACCGCAGCAGCTCCTAGATCTGTTTCCCATTTCAGCCAAATATCTCATGTCTTTAACAGTGAAACAACACTTAGATTGACACATGCAGTAAGCCGGTCCCTCTTAATCAGGGAAGAGGTCATTTAGTGGGAATGTGCAAAGGCAGCAGGGACGGTGAGGACATGGCTCTGTGGGGGTGCGTACTTTAAACAAGACTCCCAGCGTAGAAATGCTGAGTAGTTGTCACAGATGTCCACTAAGACAGAACTGGACAGAAAGGAGAGAACAGATCTAATCCAGGGTCAAAACTGACAGTTTGCGTATCCTGTACTGCCTGTATATATCCTTATATGTTATATATGTCTTTTATCTGTAGTATAGAGTTACCTTTTTGTATATATTAGTAGTATTTGTATATTTGATATTTTATCTTTGTAGTTTTTTGTATATTGCCAATATTTTTCAGTATTTTGTGTGATATTTTTATAGTCTTTTTGCACTTTAAATGTTTGCTGCTAAAAAGAAATAGAGCTGCAAAATGGATTTTCATTGGTCCTGTAGCAGTGACAATAAAGATCTATTCTATTCTATTCTATTCTATTCTATTCTATTCTATTCTATTCTATTCTATTCTAGCTGAGCAGTAGTTGTCATACAAATAACTGTGATTAAAGGTTTTCTGTTTACTTTATGTCACTGGTAAAGTATAATCAGGATACATGAATAAAAGTTAGATTTATCATCTTATAGGCTTTGTAAACAGGAACTGCATTGGGTGGGTTTGACTTTAATAACTCGTATGTAAAGAAATGGCTGATAATTTCTAATGGATTATAAGGGCTTTGAGATGAAAGAGAAGGTTAAAACAGTGGAGGTTATGAAATGTGACATTTCTGTTTCTTTAATCCAGATGAATGGAGATGAGATGGAGATGCAAAAATAGTTGTGGTAACATTAAATCATTACAGTAAGATGATTATGTAATAGTTATGACAGATCTGACAGATGAGGGACCACGTCACCTCAGGTCAGGCCTCATTGACTGGTTCTATGTAGCTTTAACATTGACTTAAGGTACTTGTATTTGTTTGTAAAGCTTTATTATTAACTTTTAACCCTTATTCCCTCCTCAAATTTACTAGGTTACCTTTGTGGTAAAAATGTACATGCATAAAAAAACTGCTATAAAATCATACATTAATATTTTTTTGCTTTTTTTTCATAAAACTCTTAAACACTAAACATTTAACAATTTTCAGGATTTGAACTCTTGAAATGCCAGTTTGATTATTTGAATTCTAAAAGATTTATTACATTATTATTGTTGTTTACCATATAATAAAGAGAGGGGAAGTGGGACATTGGTTGTGATTGGAGCCCTGGAGGTGTCAAAGATTAGCAACAAAACTGTTTTGATGTTAGTATTTTTTCTGGTTTGTCACATACTCCCTCTGGTTACCCTCGTGGACAAAAATGCCCCATTGACTTCCATTATAACCAAAGTTTTTAATCTCACTATAAACTATATATGAGGCCGTGGATACAAGCGGCCGAAATGAGTTTCCTTCGTAGGGTGTCCGGGCTCAGCCTTAGAGATAGGGGGAGGAGCTTGGAGAACCGGGAGGGGCTCAGAGTAGAACCGCTGCTACTCCATGTCCAGAGGAGCCAGTTGAGGTGGTTCGGGCATCTGGCTAGGATGCCTCCCGGACGCCTCCCTCCGGAGGTGTTTTGGGCATGTCCGTCCTTGAGGAGACCTTGGGGCCGACCCAGGACACGCTGGAGGGATTATATCTCCCGGCTGGCCTGGGAACGCCTCGGGATTC
>JAPQRQ010000019.1:33668398-33680052 GCA_037367365.1 Apogon talboti | reverse complement strand
CTATCTATCTATCTATCTATCCTTGTCATTGCTGATCACAGGTATCATTTGTACTGTCTTCTGTAAAGCAGGGTTAGGGTTAGTAATGAACATATGTCAATGTGGACAATGGACTGTCTTCTGCCGTCTTCACCCATTGGCTGAACACCGACAGGAAATAGAACTGTACTGATTCATTTTGGATTCCTTAAGTTCTCACTGTCTTGTTTTTTAAATTAAGTGTGTTGTAACTCAAGGGCTATTGAACATATACCGAGTAAAATATGACTGAAAATGGATTAGTAATGCCTTAGACTACTGTGTTACAGCACAAAGTAATCTGGTACTGTAATGGAGTACTTTTGTAAGGCGTATGAATGGTCGTAGCATCGTCATCACCTCCCAAGAACCAGCCACACAGCCCAGACGACCAATGCCTTTCAGTCAAGGGCGTTTCTACATGACTTACACTGACAACAGCAGCAGAGCTACAATTATTAATCACCTTCTGCAAACACAGCATGGACTATTTCTGGATTGTAAAGACTGAAACATACAAATACAAATACAGCACTTAGCTGGGTCAATAACATCAAATCCCCAAGTTGCCCATTACTGTCACTGTCCATGTTACTCTCCCAGGATGAAAAATCAGGGTCAGTCCGGTGACTGGGTCAATACGCTGCGTCCTCATAGGAGCACGCCTCTGAAACTATTAGACCTAGATTTCCTGTGGGTAGACGCTCAATGTTTGACAAGTGCAGAAATTAAAAATAAATGTTCACAGGTAATAAAAGATCAAACACCTCTCCACAAATCCTAATTAAAAGTTCACCTGGCGTCTTTCCTGGTGATTAAGTGCTGGGTGTTTGGGGTAGGAACGTGATGCATGGCGTATCCTGCGTATATTAATTATGTGCGATGAGTGCCCTGCAAATTGACATCCTGTAAGCTTATATTTAAGCGTCTTTTCTTGTATCACACTTCTGCAGAACACCCAAAACATGATGTCAGACAATCTGGCAAAGAACGTGTGCTCATTTCTTCTCAGAGATTAATGAAAATGGCTGTTTGAGGGGAGGGGACCGGGGTCTTTTCACATACTCACCACTCAACATAATACAGAGGTGTTTCATTTCTATATCTGGGTGTTGCTGGAACACTTGTTTGGCTGAAGTCAGTCTCACTTTTAATTCAGAGTTGAAATGAAAAACACACACAGGCAAAGGCTGCGTATTGGACTGTACGAGGTGTGTTCAAGTTAAAGCCTATTTCTGTTCCCATTATGAATTAGTTTGTAATGTGGACTGCAGTGTACGAGGGGCGCTTGCCGCCTGTAGTCAGCAGTCCCTGAAATAGCCAGTTAAAGCCAACACAAGACGAATCGGTGTTAAAACCGGGCTGCGGGTTATTCACTTTTACTATTCTTAAATCATGCAGTGGCAGGAGGCACAACATTCAGTGAACACATGATGGTTGTTGTTACGGCCTGCATCATCTTACATATTCTGCATTCGTCAGTATCGTCTATAGCATCATAGATTAAAATACTATAATTTAATATTATAATCATCCACTCATTCATCTCAGTTCGGCAGCAGCTCTTATTAGTAAATGAGCGCCGTCGATTGGTTGAAAATGATGCTAATGCAATTAAAATGTACCAACTGACTTTTTTTTCCAACATCTGTTGGACAGAAAACTTGGAAACTGAAAAAGAGACAGTTATTCCATTAATTCTACAAAGGCCACAAATAGGCATTAAGTTGACTCAAATTGGACTAAATGTCTAAATACGAGTGGGTGATATATTGAATTCAGTTAATCAGGGTTTGTTTTCTGAAAACTGTGAAAAATTGCAAAATATAGATCGTTCCTCTGGAGAACTATCCTGTTGAACAATAAATCCAAATGCCACCAGTTTTCTGCATATAATTGTGACTGTGTTTCTCCACTTGCATATGGCATATAGTTGTGTAAAGTATTTTTTATTGTGTTTTGTCTTCAGTTCATATAATAAGGAAACAGTCAAATTAAAAAACTCAGTTCACATTCTTTTCCAGACCAGTTCAGTCCAGACCAGACCAAACCAGTCCAGTCCAGTCTAGTCCAGTCCAGTCAGTCCAGACCAGACCAGTCCAGTCCAGTTCAGTCCAGTCCACTAAGTCCGGTCCAGTCCAGTAAGTCCAGTCCAGACCAGATCAGACCAGACCAGACCAGTCCAGTCCAGACCAGTCCAGTCCAGACCAGTCCAGTCCAGTGCAGTCCAGACCAGACTAGACCAGTTCAGTCCAGACCAGACCAGAATAGTCCAGTCCAGACCAGACCAGTCCAGACCAGTCCAGTCCATTCCAGTCCAGTGCAGTCCAGACCAGTTCAATCCAGTCCAGTCGAGTCCAGACCAGACCAGTCCAGTCCAGTCCAGACCAGAACAGATCAGTCCAGTCGAAACCAGTCGAGTCCAGTCCAGACTAGGCCAGTCCAGTCTAGTCCAGAGCAGACCAGACCAGACCAGATCAGTCCAGTTGAGACTAGTCCAGTCCAGTTTAGTCCAGTCCAGACCAGACCAGACCAGACCAGTCCAGTCCAGTCCACTTTCATCCATGCTAACGGGACTAGAAATCTTGGATTTCAGAACATTTGATCCAGAATTGTTTTTCCCTTCAGAAAACACATAATGTGCTATTAAACTGATTTTTTAAATAATGGCTGAAGCCTGTACTAATGGATGTAATATAATATATGTAATATACCGATTAACATAAAATAAACACAAAGGGCTGATTTGTACATTATAATACTATTGTCAAATAGCAGTTTTTGTACTTTGAACTAAACAGAACAATTAATGAGTTTAATATGCAGCATTAGGGTAAGGGTTAATATTATAGAAATGACAGAAGACCAAAACAATCACATTTTTTTTTTTATGGTAAAGTCGAGGTTCAATCCCACATTTGGATGTAACTTCAGTTCAACAGTTTTCCAGTTCTAGTCCATAATTCCACGTTTCACGTGTCCACATTTTGGGGAAAAGGATGAGGATAATATTGGATCTCATACTTTCTCTGTTCTCAACTTTAAACATCCACTACTGTTCAAGTCCTCCTCTTCGACAACCATCAGACATTAAAACACTGTCAGCTTCAGACTCAGAGGCACCTTTTCGGATTTGCACTCACAGAAATAATCAGAAAAACAGGCGTAAGTGCTTTTTCACAGACTACCGACAGTGTCTGCTCACCAAACACACACGGCTGAAAGTTTGGAACTCTGAGTTTCCTCATGACGCAGACCTGACATCAGTGATGAGCAGCTTTCTTTGGATATCCTGACTGTGTCATTGAATTGCTTCTGCCATTCACTGGCTCGGGCCTCGTGCTGCCAAATCAGCCAGTCTGAGAGCATGATCCCTGATCAAGGAAAGCCCTCCGAGCACCCCTAGAGCAAAACCCACCAGAACCCTTTTCCCATCGCTGTCTGTTTATCATTACACCAGTGTTCTTCCTCCTACTTACATCCTATTGAAATGCAACTTTGTGAGCTCCTCATTTAAATCTCTGTGAACTGCACTCCCTCTTGAGTTCCAGAGAACATTACAACTTCAGGTTTATGAAATTCAATATTTTTTTCAACAGGATCCAGGATTTGAAGGCTGAGGAGATGTAGTCCTGAGGTAAAGTCACTTTGCTGAGATGAATAATTATAAAGCTATTTGGCTTAGACCCCTGAGACATTTGGAAACTGTTAAAAAAAAAAAAAAAAAAGCTGTGTTTTAATTTCAACACAATTATAATGACCGAGTTGAACACACTTATTCCTATAACACCCTAAATAAAATGATGGAATCTTGTGGAAATGAAGGTTGTTTTTTGTTTAGGTCAAGGTAGTTTTACTGAACACAAAGAAACTATATATGTGTGTGTGTGTGTGTGTGTGTGTGTGTGTGTGTGTGTGTGTGTAAGCACCAGTGCCACTGTCTGTTTGTCAGCATTTACTGTCATTTAATGGATAAAATAGGACTTTACAAAAGACTGGCAGGACGTACAACAGAAATGTCACTCATAACTCCAGTGGAATTTCTTTTCTTCATAGAATGTCACTCTTTGAACTCGAGCAGAAAAAAGCAAACTGTGAGTTGTACATTGGATTAAGACTTTGCTTACAAAAACATTGGACAGCCATGCCTTAAAAGCCTTGCAGAATGAACTGGTTTGTTGTGTCCATTGAATTCAGGTTGATGGAACTCCCCGTCTGCTCTTTGCCACTATTATTATTCAGCCCTTCACCCCGGCGCGCTGGTCAGGCGGATTTTAAGTGGCAAAGTAGGTTAAAAGCAAAGCGCAAAGATAAAACTGGACAAAACCAGTCTTCGTCAGACGACAGTTCCTCAGTACAGACACTGGAGTCAGTGGTTAGTAGTCATATTATTGTCTCCTCTGTCAACTTCTGCCACCACTGATTTATGAGTCTCATAATAATAGTTTTATGTACTACTTATTATTATTATTGTTCGATAAGTCAAAACAATATGCACATCTGACATCTTTTATTACAAGTGGACTCATTTTCTTTCGTCGTGGGAGGAATGTATGTTTAGCGTCATAGAATTACACAGATACTGTTTATGTCATTGTTTCTACCTGAGTGCAGCACATCGTTAGCCTCATACCATAATCGCCTCGGTCATTTTTTTTCAGATCATAGCCACTGATACAAACTGAAGCAGCAGTGTTAGGAGAGTAAAGTTATGCATATATCACAATTTGGCCAAAAAATATGACTTAGGCAGTTATGGTATGAGGCTATTGATCGGTCACGTCTGAAAAAGTCTGTGAAGTATCTTAAAACCCATAGGCTTATTGTCACACTGACGTCCGTGGCCCGTCCACACTTACAGATACTATTTTAATAAACAGATATCGTCTCTGTTGGACGTCAAACTGTGGAAGCTGTGCATAATGTAGCAGACGCAGAAGCTTTAACCCTCTCGTGACCTTCAGTCCATCTCCAAAAAGGCATCGACTGCAGGTCACACACTGATGTCCACAGATGAATGGGATGGGACACATAGTCTTCTAATCTGTTTTCCCTGAACACACAGATACACACAATACACACAATTATAACAAGTTCACAACCTGAAACACTGTTTACATGTGGATGACAGTCCCAAAAGTACAAAAAAACACCCACTACTGTCAAAGTGTCACATGTCTTTTACTGCAAAAACACATCTAACTGACAGGGCAAGCATACATGGCCCTACTGGTACTGAGTTTTTGATCCTGGATTATTGTGGAGAGAGTAGGTATATTACAGTTACTACAGAATCATGTTCATTGCAGCTACTTCAACCAACCATTATAAAGCTACATAATCACAATAATTTTCCTCATTCATGGGTAAAAAAAAATAAGCAGCTGGAGGATATATACAGTACTGTGCAAAAGCTTTGTCGTTTTTACAAGGTTGACACATATTTATTATTCATTATTTCCATCATATACAACAAGAAGATATGTGCACAGCCATTAAAGACACACAAAAAACATGGCATGAAGCAGCACAAACAATGAAAAACATCTGACGTGTTGAATGAAACCTGGTGTAAAACATCAAAGAAGTAATGTCATAACTCTGATATTGTCTGAACTAAAGAGTTAAAGACATGTTAAATACAAAAGGAGGTCACAGTAAATACGACCTCTGTGGTTTATAGGAGCGGTTTTTTACCTGAAGCGTCTGTTTGTCCTGCTGTCCATCCTTCACATATATCAGATTGGATCTAAACAGACACAAATGCATATGTGTGGACAGTAGAACTGTAATAAACCAATAAACCTGATGTTGGACCAGGACTTTTACACAAGACTGTACATGTATAATGAAAAGTATGGATGATGTAAAAAGTAAAAGAATATGACATGATAATCCTCTACCATTGTAGATTTGATTGGCATTAATGTTTCATTTCTACTGGTACCTGCCATTAGCAACAATTTGTTAAAACCATTTCAGACTAAACTCTGCCTTTCCCAGACTTCAGCTGGGACTCAAAATGGGTTTTAATTGGGCTGAGTAAAATACATAACAATAAAATGATGTGCAAATACAATCGCTAAAAGCCAAACGCACAGAAAAGACTCTGAAAAAGACTTAACGAAAAGGTAACAAGACAAAAGCCAGAAGAAAGAGGCCAAACAAAACTGCAGCTGAAAAGATGAAAGCTGCATAAAGACTCTTTCACAGACAGAAGTTTAGTGACGTGTGTGTGTGTGTGTGTGTGTGTGTGTGTGTTTGTGTTGGTTGGACATTGTTAAGTGGATCTTTCCATCTGTGATTGAGGCTCTAACATAATAGTAAAGTGTATTTAATTCAACACTGTTCTGACAGTAGACGTTCAGTTAGGGTTAGGGTTAGTCACATTTAGTTAGTTCAGATCCTGATGGAACACAACACTTATATTTTTGGTCCTGTAGCTGAAAAAGGGTTGAAAATATTGATTGAAGTTATCTAAGTCCAACCTGCCTGGTGTAGTTTTCGTTTTCAGACTAATAGCTAAACAGAAAAACTATCTCTATGCGCGTTCCAATGCTCAGTACCATTACATCCTCTTCATTACATACTGTATAGTATATGTACATGAATGAACCGTCATTACACTCACGTTTCCATGGGGTTTATTATAAGACTGACATGGAACAGCTGAATTGCATGACATCTACTCATTGGCTTGAACCCGTGGTGACAGCCCCACACCTGATAGATTTCACATTGGCCACTACATAAGGAATGCGGAATAATTCCTGCAGTCCTCCATCTCCCATTCTGTAAATCCTCCAATGTTCTGACTCGTCTGTTTTAGCCCAGCAGTTGATCAAAGGCTCCGACAAAACAAGTCTCTGGACAGACGCCGCTCTGCAATCAGAAAGCGGCTCATATGGGAGCGTTTCTCAGGTAAGAATCAGATCCATTTGGTTTCATCTCCCTCTCTAGTGTCTTTCCCACCGGGTCAGATGTGCAGTTCAGTAAACACTGAATGCTATTTTAACAGGTCTCTGTAGGCGCGTCTGCTCAAACACTGAGAACATTATTAACATTTCCCTTTTCTCTCACTGTGGCTTGTACTTCAGTGAGGACTCTCCATCTTCTACAACTGATCTCTTAAGTGAAACAGCCACCCCAGGAAACAAATATCACCTCATTAATTATAAAACAAATGGAGGGGCACAGTGATAGAAACAGAATAAAATGTCTAAGGAGAAATGAGAAATCTTATGGGGTGGTAACCTATTTACTTCCAGCTCCGTCTGCAGTAGGGGCTTTAAATACTTGTGCTGACAAAGACTGAGCGCTCCAGCATGGAGAGCAGCTTGTCAAGGAAACTGCACCATGAAGAAAACCAACACAAAAAGAGTTTTGAACCATTTGTCACGTTTAGATTTACAGCCTTCCCTGCACAGTCTGCAGCTTCTCCCCGGATTCACACTGACTCAGTCTGGCTCAGAGCTCCAGGCTTACGCCGTTTTCTAAAGCAAAGAGGAGATCATCTCATTAAAACTATTGTAATTACAACAGGCGTGTCGTGTTTTGCTAAAGCAACAAATAGTTTATTTGGTGAAGTGGAATTACAGTGAAGCAGCCTCACCGGCGAGCGGAGGCAAAACAAGAACCCACAGATAAAGTAATGATGCTCGGAGGCTTCATTTACAGCGTGCATAAGAGGATGTCAAACGCTTTGTCTACTTATTTCAAGCTGCAGCAATTCATTTTTATGTGCTTGACCTTCACACAGACACCCAACAGCACACAACACGGTCACTCACATCACACTCTGCACTCGCCGCTTCGAATAAGGCATCAAAGGCGTTGACAGGCTCCCGCTCGCCTCTCGTCGTTACCATTTACTGAAATCTTTGCACTTGAGCCAGTGTGCAGCAGCGAAGCGGGAGAGCACGTCAGCAGGTTGAGCCCATCTGCATTTTTTAGGTTTTTCAAACAGGAGATGTTGACTAATCAGATTTCACTTCTGTGACGGGGCGGTCGAGCTCTGCTCTTTAAAGTCATACTAAATAAGTTGTTGAATTGTGTAAGGTTTTCTTTAAATGACTCTTAATTACAGTCCTCGAGTGATCTGGAGGTCTTGGTTTACCACCGTCGGGACGCTTAACTGGATCTGATAGTGGTTTATTAAGGGAACTGTACATCACATGAGTCTTTATCAGACTACATCAGAAGGCTCCGAGGAGGCCTTTTATATTCTTCAACATTAGGACTAATTGAAGTTGGACTAGCCTGTTCTGTAATGAGCCGTCCTTCTATCTCGGACTGCCATCGTTTCCACAATGGTACTCCAGGCTGCATGTTTTCAATTGCGGCTATCTTAATAATTGCTTTCATCCCCTGTAAGCACTCGTTCTCATGTGTCCACCCTCACTTCGAGACTCTTATTTCAGCTACAACAGATATGAACTTGGAATGTTTGTATAAGGCTTCAAAGTGACTTCTGAAAGCTCCTCTCCCAGGATAGAGCATCCGACTGGTTGGATTCTCCTGCCTGGTGCCTCTCATGAGACTAGTCGTGTGCTTTTATGACAACCTCAATCAGTACCCTGCCACTCATGAGGAAAAAAGGAACACAGGGGCTCCAAATGAGACCTCAACGGTTTAATCAACACAAAGGAATTTGAAAGACATCCATTATCTTTGGTCGCCTTAGCTGGTAAACAGTTTATCACCAAAAAACAAATATGGTGGCGATCAAACTCTAATTAGACAAAGCAGAGTGTGCTTTTTAATTCACTTTACTGTCTTTGCGTTTCCCGTCTTCTGCCCGAGGCACCGTTGACAATTGGCTGGTTGGATGTGTGTGGGTTTTAACAATGCTTGGAATATAGAATGTCTACTAGGTGCAACATGTTTCAATCTCAGATCAATAGTCAGACTTGATTTCCATTGACCTTCATCCTGATCAGGATGTCTCCATTTGACAAACATACAGAGGCTGATATAACAAACTTTTTTTTTCTTTTTAAACTTTAACAAGACAGCATTTGTGCATTTTGCAGGGATTTGCTGAATGGTCATGTCGGGCTGGATAACAGGTATATAAATAGAACGAGGGCCGACGTCTTGAAAGCTTTATGATGTTAACAAAAAGCAGAAAAGAGAAAAACGCTTAAATCAAGTGCATGTCACAACAAATGCTGAATCTGAGGAAGTACAGGATGGCGTGTGGTCGGCTGAAAATGCTCTATGAATCATTCTCAGACACACTCATAAACAGAGTTGAACTGAGGAGTTCTTCATTTGTCCTATTTCTGTTCTGTTGGTTTTTTTCGCCGCAACAAATTCCTATCATTTCAGGGAAACAAGACACTTTTCTGGAGATTGATTTCCTGTATTGGTGTCACATGGTTTCTCCGTTGCCCTGCCCCTTTCAGGAGATTAGATCCCGTCTAATTCATTCCTACACATGACTTACAGATTTTGATTGATTTTTTTTTTTTTTTTTTTAATTACCTCAAAGTTACTACAGTAAATCCTGGACCCATTTTCCACATATTACCACATATCTCCAGAACATCCTCACATAAACATGACATTTTCTGACACATAGATCATTAGAAAACTGACATCTGTATCTCAACAATGAACTCTCATGAGATTTCACAACACAAATCTTGTGTGACTGAGGTAAAAAGAGCGGGAAAATAAAGCACATGATAAATGTGATGAAATTATAATAGTTACCCATTCAAAAGAGACATTAAAGTGCTATTATTTCATTGAGACCTTTCCAGTCTGTTTGGATCCATCTACATGGTGTTCTCAATCTTTCTGTTGATGTAGGAACTATTTCACATCATTGTCAGTTGTATCAAAGCATAGGATGCATCATCTTTGTAAACCCCTAACCCTAACCCATCTTCTCATGGTCATCAGATATGATCCATTTGGACGTTCAGAGGCTCCGTAGTTACCATGGAAACACCGCCATCTTCTACAACATTGATTCACCAGTAAAACCCATGGAGTTGGATCAATGACAGTGGATGGACACACTGGGCTTATGTTCAGTTAATGACAGATTGGACTGAAAAAGACTTTATTCAGTTTTATCTGTTTGTGATAAAATAACCTCTGGATTTACTCTGAGCTTTAATGAACATCTACATGATCAGTGA
Source organism: Apogon talboti (assembly GCA_037367365.1). NCBI lineage: Eukaryota > Metazoa > Chordata > Actinopteri > Kurtiformes > Apogonidae > Apogon > Apogon talboti. The sequence goes on along the minus strand of JAPQRQ010000019.1, from coordinate 33,669,883 downwards.
ATTAAATATAGGAAAATATATGATTTACACTGAAAAAAACCCAGCAAAATATTGAGGATAATATCATAATGAATGGTGTTAAATCACTTAAGAAAGATTAAAATAGAGAAAAAAATTAAGATAAGATAAGATAAGATAAGATAAGATAAGATAAGATAAGATAGAACTTTATTGCCCGCAAAATGGAAATTTGATAAGCGAAAGATCTAAACAAAAACATAAAAAAGACAACCCAAATTTACACGCCACAAAAGTAGCTCTGGGTTTATGTTCAGTTAATGACAGATTGGACTGAAAAAGACACTTTTACTCTGAGACTACTCTGTTTTTGATAAAAATAACCATTGAATTAACTCTGCGCTTTAGTGAACATCTAAATGAGTAAATCATTAAATTGAATATAGAAAAATACATGATTCCCAGACAGTAAAATACTGAGGATAACATTATAATAAATGGGGATAAAGGTTAGATATAGAGAAAATTTCACACAAAAGTAGCGCTGGGTCTTTATGGGTTAATATTTATGACATATATGAGATTCCCCTGTAAATATTCGCTCTTATATATGTATATATCTGTATTATTGTATGTAAGGGCTTTGTTTCCTAAAAAATACATCTTGTACATTATGTAACTGCTCGGCCCTCTCTCTCTAAATCATTGCTCATATTATAAGTGTTCTGTATAAGACGACTGATCACATGACTGGTATCAGCGAGGGATTTGGGGTATTTAAGATGTCTTCGCTGTGTGTTTCTTTAGAAGTCTGAAGAAGAGGAATGGTGCTGGAAATGTCACAGCTGAAATAAACCCTATTACCAGAGCTCCAGTGTCCCCTTGTGCACATGTTTCCTTATCTTACTCCTATTGCATTCATTATCCGGCGCCCAGTCTTATTGCTCCTTTCCATGGGATGCACCCGCTACCTCAAACCTATTCCAAAGGCCAGATGTGGGTGATATGGGTATTTGCATTCTGATCACTAGGTCTTGTAATCCTTGCAGCATCCTCAGTTAATATTAGAAACAAACATTATCTACTGATCCGACCTGTCGGCCAGCCACTGCCAACTCCCCATGTCATTACTAGTGTCACTTACATGCTTTTCTACTGGAGCACACATTTGTTGAGGTGAATAGACAACAGAGCAAATTAAGCCAATCAGGTATTCTCGGAGGAGTAGTTCAACTTTATGTATTTTTTTCTATTATTCCACATATTACTGTTACCAACTGTCCACAAAGTCAGAAAAATGGATGAAACTTTAACATATTTAGAGCTCCACTGTTGACTTCAGCTACAATATGACAGAATACGTAGAGTTTACTGGTGTACATTTACATTTTGATACAACATCTGTATAAGATTTATGTAGATTTTTCAGTCTGATGCATTTTTCCTGTGACGATGTTTTGCTTGATTTATTAATAACAGCATTAATATATTTTGATACTTTTCCTGAATTCTGCATCATCTTTGTGT
>JAPQRQ010000019.1:33652937-33668298 GCA_037367365.1 Apogon talboti | reverse complement strand
AGATGAAATGCCTGTTCTTGGTCTTAGATTTTGTAAAATAAATTTCCCAAAAAAATGCGACTTATAGTCCGGTGCGATTTTTATATGTTTTTTTCTTCTTCGTGACGCATTTTTTGACTGATGCGATTTATACTCCGGAGCGACTTATAGTCCGAAAAATACGGTAATTGAAGACTGACAGACTCATGGTAATGATGAATACTGACCATATTGTATATATTGTATATTTTGTAGTTTACATGCAGCCTGTGTCATTAGCATCAAGCTTTAAATCATAAGAAAATTTACCTTTATATATCTTTTGGTAGAAACACTGACTGCACTGACATCCGTAGTTGGTTTGTGTATTTATTTATTTTTCTTTATTTCCCTAGTTGGTTTAATGACAGAAAACACACGCCTAGTGAACCACGCCATGGCACCACATTCAAAGGTTTCAGCTTGTCCTACAACTCAACATCTAACAGTCACATTGATGTTGACACAGTCAGGGGGAAATAGTGGATTTAAATGAAATATAGATCATAAAGAATTGAAGACAGCATCATGTTTTTGCAGTCCGCCTAGGTCTCCGAGTCTCTGTCAGTGGTCCAAGTGAGCTCCTTGATCCTCAGGTCCTGCTGTCTATGAACAAAGAGGTGAGTATGGTCACTCCAACAAATGCAGTCCGGTTTAAAGCCATATATGTTTCAGTATTTTATACTTTTTATACTCTCAGAAATGAAGTTGAGATTACAGGCAATAACTTTAACCACAACAGCTTGATCTTTTGTCATCTATGTTGTACTTTTGCGGAAAAAATGTGGTTAGTTATGTCAGGATTAGTCATTTAAACTTAACAGAGGATACCAAAAAAAACAAAACACAATACTGTGAATTTAGCAGCTTCTCCTTTACCTGCAGCAAATTGATGAAGGATGTGGACATGGACATACTGTTAGAAGAAAAACCAAACACACCTTCCTCTAATCAGTGTTTCGACGGTCTAAAGGTCAAAGGGTGACCCCCTACCGGTGGTGGTCGGACTATATCAGACTCTGGTTTATCGTCATTAAACAAAGCAGGATACATGCAGACTGAGTGGCTGAAATGTGTTTAAAGGTTTTCGTTTTTAACAATTATTTTAACAATCAAGCAAAGCAATGCAAGACAAGTAACATTCTTGTACTGACATTGGTGCTCATGACTTTCATGTCTTTGTTTTGCTTTTGTCTCTCTAACAAGGCTGGCATCTACAACACTGAGGCTGGAATGTTCTCCATGAGAGTACTGAGCATCAAGAGAGTCACCTCTGTTCCATGAGACTGTATCATCTTCTGTCCTGCAACCTCTGAAAACTCTTTCATTCTACATTTATTCTCTACATTCTTACAGTAAGACCAAAGGTCTCACTCACTCACTTATTAAATGGATGTTGACATTGTTCTATTGCTGTTATGTATTATCTACTATAGTACTTTGCTTTTCAAACTTTATAAATATTAAAAAAAACATTTTAAGATTGTTAAAAATGTTTAAAAAATAAAACTATTTTCAAACATGAAATCATTCTTTTGTGGACCACAATATAGTACAAATGATTATTTTTAACATGACAAAATTACAAAGATGGCACAAAAACACACATAAAACATTTTGAAATATTGAAGGATTATTTCAGTATCATTTCATTATTGTTTATTATTATTTTCCATCACTGTTTTACATTGTTGTCAATAGAAGTACTATTTCACTATTTTTAAGGCCTTAAATCTGGTTACTTTAGTCAAACCTGTGAGTTAAGAACAACAAAGAACATTTTGTCAGTCAAAGTTCCCATTGTTAGTTAAGAAGTTCCCGACAACAAAGAACATTTGTTAAACAAAAATGTTTTGTGACCAGGAGGATAACCTTTGTCCTGACTCCTTGAATTTTCAGTTAGGTCCACGCCTACACAAAAGACACACACACTGTTTTAGAACACATCTTAGTTACAGAGCTTGTTGAAGCCCAACCTCCAGGAGTTGGTGTGAAGATAAATGTAACACAGAAACCACATATCAGGGTTCAGTTGGATCATCCCTGTGGTGGAGCTGAACCCTCTGCAGAGGCTTTACTTTACATGTGACCTGGGAATAAATCATCTGAACCAAGACAGAAGTTGTTGGTCCTCTGATTCTGCTCTCGAAGCTTCCAATATGAAAAACGCTAACAATATGACGGGGTATTTTTTTACCCACCCATGGAGGAGTGTAACAGCTCATTTATGCTCTACATTAACACACAGACGGACACGGACGGAACGTTTTGTCCGTTTTCCGGGAGCTTGCGAATGCGATGAATACGTTGCAGTACCACTGGGAACCATAGGGGGCAATGTTGAGATTTGAAGAGAATAATTTCCAAAAATGGCGGAACTTGTCAAAGAGCGACTGTGTGAGCTACTGAAAAACTACCGGCATGTTTACAACTACCCTTCTCAATACCCACATTAGTAAAACCTCCTCTGTCGTCGCCATGTTTGTTATTATTGACTTTCTTTTTCTTCTTCTTCTTCTTCTTCTTCTTCTTCTTCTAAAAACTTCTCTTCTTCGTGGTACTCGGCCAGTATGTTTAATTAAGAGCGGCGCCCTCTGGTGGTTTGATTGACAAACACTCATTACAACGCGACGGACGCATCTGAGTAACGCAAGACACCTTTTGAAACGGACGAACGTATTTACTTACGTAATTATTTACGTACGTAACTATTTCCGTACGTAAAGCGAACATGAATGGGACTTTAGGGTCAAGCCAGTTTGTGCTTTTACTCAACTCTGGACTCTGCGGGTAAAATGAATTTGGCACTGCCCATTAAACGGAGCAGCCAATTGAAACAGACGTTGAACTTTAATCCCCGCCCTCCGCGCGTAGGGTTGATTGTATGAGTAAGTTTGTGTGCACTGTGCTGGAGTGGTCGGGAGGGACTGGGGTGTCTGTCCTCACGGCTCATTAGGGAAAAGGAATCGTAGGCGTAACTGCGCGGAGATGGCAGACTCGGTCTCCCTAGAGGACACGTTTTCCGAGGAGGAGTTTCAGAAGATTCTAGCTCTGATCGGAGGCAAAGAGAGGATTTATTTGGTCAGCGATGCCTGCAAAAGTGAAGACTCAGCCGAGGATGAGGCTGGAATCCTGCAGGAGTTCATCCGGGACATGTTTCCCAACAGCCCTCCGAACCTCCAGCAGCAGCCTCAGTCTTCTACCACAAGCAGCCACTGCGATACTGCCGGCGAACATCATATCTGCCGCAGAAAAGAAAGCAATGACATCCATGGAAGAGCCAGTCCAGGTGACACCCCCCAGAGACGAGCAGCGAGGAGGACAACCGTTCACAGTAAACAGCGAACCATAGACTCTCCCGTTATCATATTTATGTTCAGACAGACTTTTCTGCGCAAGATGTCCAACCAAACGTGTTTAAAAGAGATCTTAAAAGACGTCAAAGCGCGTACCAAACGTGCCAGAACTGCCCACCCAGCTCTTATTGGATTAATAGGCACCGCAACGGAGAGCGCAGAGACGCATCGATGTGCGCAAATCCTGGAGCACATGATCCGTTCAGTGTTTCACAGACACTCAGCTGAGACAATATGGGTCAGCTGGTTTACCCCGAAGACAGAGGCCAAAATCCGTAGCATCAAGACGAACGCCTGCAGAGTCATACATTCATCTCAAACAGCAGGTGTCCTAACAACACAATGTCCACAGTCTCGGAATGTCTTCACATGTACTAGGTCAGGGGTGGTTTTAGTTCAGGGGCCACATGTAGCACAGTATGACCTGAAGAGGGCCGGATCGGTGAATTAACAACATAATAATATACAGTATACAGGAATAATGTCAACTCCAAAGTCTCCTGACATGATGACAGTGTTTCCATCTATAAACTGTCCTTTAAAACTGTGAATTACATGAACAGCAGAACATTTATTAAGAAAAATAAGTCCAATTTTACTCATATTCTGCTTCAGTTGATCATTTCCACATGTTCATTATAACGTACAGATCACAGTGGATCTACACATGTATTAACAGGCAGAATACTGGTCCAATGACACTGACTTCTATTAAGACATTTCAGGTTGGACATGTTTGTTCAGGATATTTACATTTTTGGTGAAATGATAGTTTGTTTTTGTGTAAATACAGGAAAATTACATGAAAATATTTACATTTACAAAGAGAATAATTTGCAGTTGTGAGTATTTATAAATTATTCTGATATTTTACTGATTTGCGTGTGGAACCGGAACTAACATTTTTGTGAATATCTTAAGTGTAATTTTCACATTTCACAAATTCATCCCAGGGCCATATTAGACCCTCTGGTGGGCCGGTTTTGGTCGGCGGGCCACATGTTTGACCCCTGTGTTCTAGGTCATCCAGAGCAAAACTTCCTTGCTCCATCCAAATAGTTTAGTATAATGGAAGGATAACCTAGGTTTGTGTTTACCCAAACCCAGGCAGAACTGGTCAGGACACGTAGTCAGTGCAGTTTAATGTCAACATGAAGTTTGACCCCTGGACAGGCCACTGGAAAAGACCTGCACTTACAGACAACTGTCACACATGAAGTGGTGGAAGGAAAGGCCTGTTACATACAGTACGTAAAGAAGTACAAGGACAAGAATATTTTAAAGACCATAAAATAACTGGACTTCAAATACTGTATAAGATAAAACCTTAAAGCATGATCTTTAGTAGTTTTTCATAGTTCAGCTGGACAGCTTTTCTTCTTGAAAACCTTTGGTCTCTCATCCAAGAGAGAGAACTGATGAAAAACTACTATGGACCACTGATGACCTGGACAAAGGAGAACTTACACAGACAACTTAAAGCATGATGTACAAATAACAAATCAGGATATTGGACAAAAGTCTGTACCCTCCGTTATCTAGGTCGGTCTGTGATATTCCCATGACCATACACTGCAAAGGTCCTGGAACTAAAGGAGCATTCACCACACAATCTGGCCTTTAAAATAAGACGTCAAGTTATTAAGGACTTGTTACTGTCTTTTAGATAATACGAGGGATAGAGGGAACCTGCTTTTCTGGCCGTTCCAGTGTTTGTTCTGGTCTCATAGAGGAGGACCACGAGGCCATGCCAACAACTCTACAACCAGCTGGCAAAGAGGTAGCAGCATCACCCCAAAGTTTCATCTGATGGAGCTTAAAACACGCCTCTTAAGTCCTCAGGAAACTCTCTCTTCTTGTCCTGTCGCCTGTTTTTCTGTAACACCTTGGCGTCAACCATTGCCAGTGTTTACTACTCAAAGACAGAGCTGGAGCTAATGCAGCTGATAATGACTGTCATTGTTTGATTATTTTAGAATGGTGAGAATATTGATCAGTGTTTCCCCAAACCCAAGGTGACGTCTTAAGGCTCATTTATGTTTGCTTCACGTACGTAAATAGGTTCGTCCGTTTGTACCGTTGTCAAGAGTCACTGCCTCCATACTTCCATGGGTTCAATGCGTTGGAATGAGCGTTTCTCAGTCAATCCACCAGAGGGCGCCGCTCTTTATTAACATACTGAGCAAATACCACGAAGAAGAGTAAAGGGTTTTTTTTGTCCATAATAACAAATATGGTGATGACAGAGGAGGTTTTACTAATGTGGATACTAATGTCGATATTCAGAAGGGTAGTTGTCGTAAATATGTCGGTAGTTTTTCACTAACTCACACAGTCGCTCTTTGAAAAGTTCCGCGATTTATGGAAATGATTCTCTTCAAACACTGGCTCCATGGTTCCCGGTGGTACTGGTCCGTGTTCTCCGTCTATGTACACATCTGCAAACTCTCGGAAAACGGACAGAATTACGTACGGAATGTAGGCAGAGGACGGACCGAACGCTCCGTCCCTATCCGTCTGCGTCTTTAACGTAGAGCTTAAATGAGCCCTTAAAATGTCTGTGCAAAATCCAAAGATCATTTGTTTACTGTTCTAGAGTAGAACACAAACCAGAAAACCTTGACATTTAATTTCAAGAGTTTTGCATTTTTTCTCTTTGTCTTTTAAAATATTACTTAAACTCATTGTGATTTATATACAGTGTGTCCACAAAGTTTAAAAAATTATTACGAAAACAATTGATGAGACATGTTGATCAGATTAGTTCGATGTACTCAGTGGTTTTCAGAGTTGTAGTGGTTGTTGTGGGATCATGTGCAATCCAATCATTGGTCCATTTTTCTTCAATGAGAGATCAGTTAGTGCAAAGGTTTCCCTTGGTCTTTGGGCTGAATATGTGTCCCCACAACTGGATGACCTTCAACCAACCATCATTTTCCAGGTAGATGTTTCACCTCCACATTGGGTTCTGCATGTTGGTGGGTTCTACATCCAACATTTCCACACTGGTGGATTGGAAGGGATGGTCCAATTCCCTGGACACCTGGTCCTCCAGATATCACTGCCTTGGATTTCTTTCTATAGTGTTATGTTAAAGATATCATGTATCAAACAAAGATACAGGACATCAACGACCTGAAGCCAAAGGTCACTGATGTCATTGACACCATTGATATAATACAGCCAACATGGAAACAAACCCAGGACCGTCTAATTGTCCCATATAGAGGTGGATGAAATGAGGAAAAACAACTTCAGTACCTACTTTTCATTTTGTAATAATGTCCACAGATTTATCTATTTGTTTACTTTTTAGTTATTTAATTACATTGTAAAAAGACTTTATAGATGCCCTGTATATAAAAAAGTTAGTAATAAATATTCTGCGACAAATTGATTAATCATTGCAGAGCTAAGATAACTTACAATGGTTCTTCTAGCCACTACAGACATGTTAGTGTAAGACGAACACACCAGCAGATGCTATTGATTTGTACTCCTCCAGTAAAATGAATAAGTTCATGTTTTGAATGTTTTTCAGGTGACACTCATTGCACAGAGGAGGGCATTCCCTTGAAAACCAATTCCCTATCTGGTGGACCCCATGGAGAATCAGTCAGGAAAGACAACTAAAGTGACGGCCTGTGTTTGCAGGCCTGGACTGTGGTCAACATGTGGCCTAAAAAGTTGGATTTCTGCCATTTTTTTGCCCTTCCACGTATTATGTTTGATACATGAGTCATAACAAGTCGGAGGTTGTGTCATTTTCCTGATTTACCCCTTGTATATGTCTCTTATCAATGGGTTAGTCAAATATTAATTGGTAAAGACCAGAATAAAGTGTCAATCTCTTTGATCAGACCATTTTACACCACAGGTTAGTGATTTGTGTACTGACTTACTACAGCTTTTAAAATTACTTAAAACATGAGACTCATAAGTTATGAAGAGCAGAGCTGGACCACCTACTAGACAGATAACAACATGTTTAACTTAATCAGTTGATGCCAATATAGCTCAAAGTACTTAGATTATGCACAAATAAAGCATACCCTCAGGTTTATGTGTGTAAGTAGAGTATATTACCCCGCATTCATGGGTTAGGTGCCTTCCTAGCATTGGGAATTTGTATTATGTCATAGTGTTGGAGGATTAGGGGCTCACAGCAGCTCATTTCAACTAAACATGTTTTAAAAATGTATTTATTCATCTGTATTTGAATATTGTGCCTTAAATGAATGCTATTTGACACAGTATTACCTGTAATTGCACTAGAACCGCAAACAATGACTTTGTATCAGATTCTGTTAGGATAATTTACTATGTAAGTGTGAAAATAAACCCCTTTAAACTGGTGATTGTGTTGGGTATTCATTGCACTATTTTTGCTAAAAAAAAAAAAAAATCAGACACTTTGCGACCTTACATAACATATAATAACATACTACCGACTACACCTAACACAACGAAGTGTATTACATCCGCAGCAGTAAGAGTAAGGTAAATAGACTGTGGTGAAATTGCCTTTGGAATATCTGGCTAATAATTATATTGAATAATTACAACTCTTAAAATTTTTTGGAAGTGTGATGGGGTCATGTATAAATTTATTTTAGATTATTAATTAAACAGACCTAACACCAGGAGAATAGTTTATAATAAAATGCCTACACCAATTTTATAATCAGGCACCATAGAGGTCAGCCTTCGGTGAGGTCCTTCAGAAGGGGCTTACGGTGTTGGACAAAAAGAAGAGAGGAACGGCTGTGTTCGTTTCATTGTTGGGCATTTTCAGATACTGAAAATATTTTATCTAGTCATTCTGATTAAAATTATTACAACCCCACAATCAAACCATAGCCGTGGGGTCTAGGACGGACTAACGAGCCAACCATGATAACGTCTGCCGGTAAGTCAGAAAGTGTACTTTTGTTTTGCTAGCAGTTTGGGATAGCCGCCATTGATTTAGCTGAGTCACACAGCTAGCTAATGTAGCAGTTGTAAGTCGTTACTGGCGACTGGTAATAGCAATCAAAATGCTTTTTTCAGAAGAAAACTTTATAATGTGTGTTGAGCGTGTCTATGTGATGGTTTTAAGCACGAATGGCTTTTCAAATTAGAGGAATTAACGGTGAGGTGAAGTATTTTTAGGGTAGTGCTAAGTAATGACTGGTTATTTCTACACTTCTCAATAAATACATTTACAAAGACATCTCAGTCTAGTTTTTTAAATTAAGTCAAACAATATTTAATTAGCTATGGCTTACGATTATAATGATTGATATAATAAGTGATATAAAAAAAATTTTTTTAAATTAAACCAAACAGTAAATTTATAAGTATTCACTAAAATTTGTAACCAAACGATGAAATCACTAAAGAACTGTTTATAAGTCTTCAGTTTGTGACACGGACTTAAAGGAGAGTGACTACATTTTACACTGATGTAATGGCTCAATCAGAATAAAACAGCTCTTAAAAACATGTCAACACTACCTATGAAACATTGATATGTTGTCAGCCTGTCCTTTTTCTTTGGTTTTTTTTAGCGGGGATTATTTCACTCCTTGATGAAGAGGAACCACAGCTCAAGGTAAAATCAGGCTGTGAAGAGGAGAATTTGTTGAAAGCTACTGAGATACCTGTTGTTTCCTGAATATTTGTTTTACATTGATTTCATAATAGGTCAAACAAATGCAAACATTCATTAGTAATATCCATTGGCAGCTTGGCTGAGTTCTGTGTGAGTCTGGATTCACTCCCATAGGTCAAGCATAGTTTTAACAGCTTGTGGAAGTGCTAAATTTCTTACATGTACATTTTCCTGTCACCTTATGGAGTTAGAATGTATTTGTGTCTCTTGTAGGAGTTTGCGCTGCATAAGCTTGATTCCATCGTGAATGATTTCTGGGCTGAAATTTCAGGATCTGTAGACAAAATGTAAGTACTACTCATGAGCTTCAAATCCAATGCTGACCTACGTGTGTTGTATTATGTCTATCATTGTAGTTCCTATGACTGTGCTTCCTCTGACTATAGCATTTTATACTCTATCTTTTTGAACTCATCATTTCTCAGAAGTGTACTTCTTGCAGGACTTTCTGCAAGCAGGTCTCAGGTCCAGACACATCCCACCCTTTAAATAATTAATCTGATGTATTCAGAATGCAATTTACAATTTGTAAATAATAGACTGATACATTTTGAAAGTTTATTTTCAGCAAAAGGACCACTAATATTTTTATCTTTTAATGCCGGAGTGGCAGAAAACTCTCAGCACAGCTTTTTCATTTCACCAGTGCAGCCACTGTACCTCAGTCTTCCACAGGTAGAGAATCCCCCAAAACAGAGAAATATCTTGTGAATGTAATCTAACCGTTCACTGTCTATTCACAGTGAGGTCTTGTATGAGGATGAAGCCTTTCGTAGTAGAGAGTTTGCTGCCCTGGTGGCCTCTAAGGTTTTCTATCACCTTGGAGCTTTTGAGGAATCTCTTAACTATGCACTTGGTGCTGGAGACCTCTTCAATGTCACAGATGACTCGGAGTATGTGGAGACCATCATTGGTGAGTGAGATGTGATCCTGTGACAACTTGTGTGTCTCATCTTTTTGTTTTGTTTTTGTTTTTTTTTACTCTCACAGAAAGCTAATTGGTTATGTATACTGTGTATGACTGATGTAGGATGTTGTTTTTTCAGTGGTGCATCACTGTGCTTTCTTTTTTCTTTTTTTTTTTTTTAAATACCTGTTTTGTGTCTGTGTCCAGCCAAATGCATTGACCATTACACCAAGCTCCGGGTAGAGAATGCTGAACTGCCAGAGGATGAGGAGAAGAAAAGCATTGACCCCCGCCTTGAGGGCATTGTCAATAAGATGTTCCTGCGTTGCCTTGACGACCACAAGTACAAGCAGGCCATTGGCATTGCCCTAGAAACCAGACGTCTTGACATGTTTGAGAAAACCATCTTGGAGTCGGTCAGCTTTTGTTTTATATACATATATAAATGTTTAGTTTGATTACTCTCTTCCTCAGACTCCAAAATTTCTTTCTAAGGTTAAATGTCTGGCAGGCATAATATTCATTTGAGTCCAGATTTTGAAAACTGTTGCTGATTGCTCATTTTTGAGTATCCTTTCCTTTATCATGAAGATCTTTTCATAGTTTTCTTATTCTTATCTTGTGCAGAATGATGTGAGCGGCCTCCTTGCCTACAGCCTGAAAGTGTGCATGTCCCTGATGCAGAACAAGAAGTTCCGCAACGAAGTACTGCGTGTGCTGGTCAAACTGTACATGAATTTGGAAAAGCCTGATTTCATTAATGTGTGTCAGGTAAACATCCTTAAAATTCCATTTATACTATCAGTCTTCTGCAAAACCATAGTATTTCCTCAGTATAATTAATTGTTTTCCTTTTTATTCTTTTTCAGATCATGACTCATTTTTTGTAATTTGAAAAAGTTCTAGTTCTGTCTAATCATTCACCCCCTTCACAGAAATTTAAAATGTCCCTTCCAGTACATACTTGTCTTCATTCTTTGATTAATTACAGGTTTTGGTATGTAATACATTGCCGGTGTTACAGTAGGAGACTAGATAATCTCAGAAGAAATGGAAATTTACTGCTATTTATGTAATCGTAACAGCTCTCAACTAATTTCCTAAATTGCCACAGCTCAACTGTATCACATCCCAAGATTTTGTCCTCCCGTGTCTAGTGCCTGATCTTCCTCGATGACCCCCAAGCTGTTAGTGACATCCTGGAGAAACTGGTGAAGGAGGACAACTTACTGATGGCCTACCAGATCTGCTTTGACCTATATGAGAGTGCCAGCCAGCAGTTCCTGTCCTCGGTCATTCAGAACCTGAGGACAGTTGGAACACCTATCCCTGCAGTTCCTGGATCCACCAACACAGGAACTGTGCCGACACCGGACAAAGACAGGTGGGCAATGACAGAGCCGCTACAAACTAAGACTTTTGTCATGGCTTGATTTCTCTCCCAGCTGCTTAGACTTGTCTAATATTGAATTATCAGTGATGAAAATAGTTTGTTTGGGGTTTTTTTGTGTTACAGTGATGCAATGGAGACAGATGACAAGGCTGGCAGCTCCCCTGCAGGAAAACCAGTGGAATCTGTAAGGGCTTTTTTCTGTTTAGTAACTGAAATGTAGCGGGTGATGAACAGTTATCTGTGTAACCTGATTTTTAATCCTGTTACCGTTTGTTTATAGAAAGATGAGCCAAAAGACCAGAATGCCAAGATGATCAAAATCCTGAGTGGTGAGATGGCCATTGAGCTGCACCTGCAGTTTTTAATTCGAAATAACAACACCGACCTGATGATCCTCAAAAACACAAAGGTAATAAAAACAGATTTCTCAGAGATAAATGCATGGATAAGACCAAGCACAGAATAGCTACAAATGCCTCTGCGCTGTGTTTTCTGCGTCCCTACAGGATGCAGTTCGAAATTCAGTGTGCCACACTGCCACAGTTATAGCCAACTCCTTCATGCACACAGGAACCACAAGTGATCAGTTCCTAAGGTAAGAGCTGTCCACATGGAACAAATGGATGCATTAGATTGTATGTTCAGAGAGGGAGGTTGTCCAACTCAGAGTGGTTTTTTGTTTTTACTTCAAGAGAAAACTTGGAATGGCTAGCAAGAGCCACCAACTGGGCAAAGTTCACAGCCACAGCCAGTCTTGGTGTCATCCACAAGGTAAACAGACCTCACCCAACAGTTGTGCACCTTGCACTAAACATGAGAAACAAACAGAATTGAACTTGACTCACTATAACCTCTGTTTTTGTTTGTTTTCTGTCAAATTCTTTATTAGGGTCATGAGAAAGAGGCGCTTCAGCTAATGGCCACCTATTTGCCCAAAGACACCTCTCCTGGCTCCGCCTACCAGGAGGGAGGAGGCCTGTACGCACTGGGACTCATCCACGCCAACCACGGAGGGGACATCATTGACTACTTGCTTAGTCAACTCAAGAATGCTAGCAATGATGCAAGTTTACTTTAATCCTGATCATTTTCAAACATGTCATTCAACCAAGAAAATTAGATACAGATTACATATTTTTCATTTTCTCAGTCAATTGGTTGTTCTCACTTTTTACAGTTACTTTTATTGCCATGTTTCACAGATTGTTCGTCATGGTGGTGCCCTTGGCCTTGGTTTGGCTGCACTGGGAACAGCCAGACAGGATGTTTATGACTTACTTAAGTCTAACCTGTACCAGGATGATGCTGTCACTGGTGAGTTGGTTATCAGTATAATTCAGTATTTGGGACCTGAAATATGCAGGGTCACAAAGTCATCTAATAATGACCTTTTTTTCAGAATGATGCAGAGGTTGTAAAAACCGTTACTCGTGAAATTAGTTACATTGTTTGTTTGTTTGTTTTAAAGTATGGTTTAGCCACTGTAGAAGCAAAAGTCTGTAATGCTGTGCCACTGTAGTTCAGCACTGTGCTCCAGTGTTCAGAGGTCAGTTCAAGTGGGAACAGCGTCATATAGGAAAATAACAACTGAAACAAGCTACGCTGATGATATGATAACCTCCAGGTGAAGCTGCTGGGTTGGCCCTGGGCCTTGTTATGCTGGGCTCAAAGTCAGCCCAGGCCATCGAAGACATGGTAGGCTATGCTCAGGAGACGCAGCATGAGAAGATTTTGCGTGGTCTGGCAGTGGGAATCGCCCTGGTCATGTACGGACGCATGGAAGAGGCTGATGCCCTTATTGAAAGCCTCTGCAGAGACAAGGTAATGCTGAAATGTCTACAGTACATCATTTACACCATAATTCAGTACACTCCACAACAGGATATTTTATTGTGGGCAATATTGTAGTTTTGATTAGAGTCTGTTGCTTGGTTATCAAAGAATATTCATGAGACTACTCATTTAGAAATGTCAAGTGAGACATACAAATTTAAACTAGCATTTAAAAAAAATAGGAACTTTAAATCTTTTTATATGCTTGTTAATACCCCTTTGGTCAGTATCACTAAATACAGAATATCACTAGATGACAAAGGTTGTATTTTTTCTCATGTCTGCATTTAGATGACTACATCTTCCTAAATCTGGACCTTTAACTTGCAGCCTTTTGCATGGGCTGATATTGCAGCAACATATTCAGTTTGTGCCGTCTTACTCTGAAATAAGTCTAAAATGGTTCAATTATCAGATGTAAATCGACATACTATATGTGCAAGCTGTCAGACTCTGATGTTCACAGTCCAGACAATGCCTTGGAGTTGGAATCAGAACATCTGATTTTTGTTTCTGAAACAAATTAATTCAACCAATTAATTAATTGGTTGAATTCTTTTATTAAATTCAAATTCTCAAGAAATTGAAGCAATTTAGTTGGGTAATTGTTATAGCCCTTGGAAAGGTAGTGAAGAAACTGTTGGTTCCATTAAACATAAAATTTCAGTTTTCACTTTGTCTTAATATATAAAGTCCTGTATTCACCTGTTGTACTTCATGCCAGGAATCCTTCTAAAAGAGTTGTACACATAAAAAGAATGAAGCTGTGTTGAGTTGTTGCATTGAGACTTGAGGTCTCAGTCCTGCTTGTCTTCACTGTCTGTGGTAGGACCCCATCCTGCGGCGCTCTGGCATGTACACAGTGGGCATGGCATACTGTGGCTCCGGTAACAACAAGGCCATCCGACGTCTGCTCCACGTCGCAGTGAGTTTTCCTGTTTCTCCATTTTCCCAACACATTTCAGTGAGGGGAAGGGAAAGGTTATGATGCTGACAATAAGACAGAAGCCCACTAAAGATCAGTGTATGACTTCTACTGTGTTCAAAGTCAGTCTTATCATACAAGGCAGGTTTTGTTCCAGATGACAACTCTGAACAGTTTGGTTTGTTAACCTGTAGGTGGCGCCTTTCTACAAGTTTGAGTTATCATGGTTTTGGCAGAATTCTTCATACTGTGTCACTGAGTTTCGCTCTGTACCTCTGCTGTGTTTTATGAAGTTCAGATTTGCTTATTTGAATTCACTAATGTCATTTAAGGTGAGTGATGTGAACGATGATGTCAGAAGGGCCGCTGTTGAGTCCATTGGCTTCATCCTGTTCAGGTAAGGTCCAAATCTGTAAACACACATCCTTGTGTGGATTAATCAGACCCCAAATGAGAACTCACTAACAAATAAGCAAAAACCATGTAACATCTGTATGTGTTTTACCTGATACATGCTGATGGTGGTATCAGCATCAGCATGACACCCAGTCCTAAAGGGAAAAGTGCTCTATACAGCACTCTGTGTGGTCTCCACTTCTCCAATGTTGTTGTAATGTATCGCAAATAAGACACTGAAAAATGCCATAAATATTTTTTCCCTTCTCTGCCTTTCAGGCTAAACCTATCCCTTAAACCAGATCAGCGGTCTGTATTTGATAAACATTGTCAACACAGCGTTTAGTTCAAAGCAAATGGTGACAAAGCTTGTAACTGTGTTAAGAGTGGACGCCTCACTTTTTGGGAACCACGGGAATATTCCTTTGTGGTCTTTTTATACAGGACTTTTGGCATTCCTGTTCTTTATGGTAACTGAAGAAAGGGGTTTCGCTGTCATCTAGACTTTAACGTCGTTCCCTCTCATTTTGTCCTCTCTTGCTACATGGAGATTCAACACTTGTATGTGTTCATCAGACCCAGAGCAACGTTACAGTCAAACAGAGGGCCGAGGCACTTCTCAGATATCTTGGTGTACATTTTTTAAGCCCAAAAATGGTTATGTGATATTGTGTGAGATGGATTGGCTGCTAGATAAACCTTGTGTAAATCTTGTCCGTGTTTACAAAGACCTCTGAACCAGAACAACCCAGTTGGTCTCCTTTTTTACAACTTCACACCCTAATGGCCTGAGGATTGCTCCATACCGCCCACCCACCCACCATCATATTTCTTTTTTCAGTGATCCAATGGTGACATTGTTTCAGAATTGTTTCTTGTC
>JAPQRQ010000019.1:33573278-33593233 GCA_037367365.1 Apogon talboti | reverse complement strand
TATATGTTACATAATTGACAGACAGCGTTCTATGTATGTCAACAGGCATCTATTGCCAAAGCCTTTTTGCCTGAAATGATTCACAAGTATCATATGTTGTGTATTTAAGTTTTTTTGTTTTCCCAGAAATATGGTGACAATATGTAAATACACCTTAAATCAGTACTGTTTTATGGAATTTGTCTTGCTTTTATATAGTATTACAGTTTATGAGATTAAAATGTTCTGCTTTATTTAAATAATCACTGGCACAATTTACCCCATCATATTCTCCCCAAAGGCACAACTTACCCCGCACCAGGGGCAAGTTGTGCCACGAGACCACTTTTTTTCCAAAAGCTATATTTCTTAAATAGTTTATTTCAGATGCAAAGTTATTGTTCCCAGGGATGCACAACATTCTGAAATATACTGTATGTACACACTTAAGTTGGAGGCATTACTGTCATGGCCTCACTTTAAAGTCACTTTGAGTAAAAACTGGCACAAATAGCCCCACTCTCCCCTACAGAGGGACAGCGACACACTATTTGCATCGCATACCAGCACAGTTTGTGAGGGATGACACAATCCACTGAGAGGCATAGCAACGGGCTGCCTCACGGCACATCATCTCCCTGTATTTGAACGGGACATGCGGAAATTCTGCTATTCTTAATTGAAAAAAAAAATGTAATATTGGATTCGAACAGAAAAAGGGCTTATAATACATACCAGATGACAAATATCAACATTTATATTTTATAATTAATGTTTTTTTTCTTTTCAAGATTGACAGGTGAGGCTGTGCATCCCATACCTCCCCTGCCTCTCCTGAATGCACGTCACTGCGCAAACACGGGGAGAACATGCAAACTCCACACAGAAAGGTCTCTGGTTGGAATCAAACCCAGGACCTTACTACTACAGAAAAAGTTTGTTAGAATAGCCACTTTTTCCAAACCTGATGCTCCAAGTGCACCTTTGTTTTACAAATTAAACCTTTTAAATATTTTTGATATTAACACACTTCTGACCTGCACATTTGTTTTTAGAGCGCTGTATGATTCTGCCTGGCCTTCTTGTATCAAACATTATTTTTTTCACAACTCCCAGACTTATCGATATCCTACCAGGCAGTCTGCACACCTGCATTTACCTTTATGTAAAACATCACGTAATAAGTCTTCAATTAGATTTCATGGTGCTAGGTTGTGGAACGCTCATCTGGATGTCTTGGATACCTCTGCCTCTGTGTCTATATATAGGAATAGACTAAAACATAAACTGATGGCAGAATATTTGCTTTGAATAATTCAACCCAGGGTGAACTGGTGGATGATGTCGGATCGCTGAACCTGTTAAGTTTTGGTGACTGTAAAATTGGTTTTTGGGGGTTTTTTTTTGCTCTTGGTTCACTCTTTAGTTATATTGGGCGTGGTGTTTTATAAGCCTTTTTGGCTTCTACCTCTCCCATGCACATGTTGTTATTATTATTATTATTTGGGGTTTTTTCTTTACATGTATTTTGGTATTTTTTTCTCTTTTTTTGTTGTTTCTTGTATGTTTTAAATCAACATTGTATTAAACTGTTATGTGCTAAACAAACAAATAAAAACAATAAATAAATAAACCCAGGACCTTCTTGCTGTGAGGCGACAGTGCTATCTACTGCCTATATTAGGTTTTAGTCTTTTATTTATTCATAAGACCCTTATACCTCACCTACCTATTGTCTTATCAAACATGATCAAACATTTGGATTACACTAAATATCTGGGTGCTGGCTGGTATTAATTTATAGTTTCCCACCCAGAATCATCCGATCTGTACCTGATCTGGATGACTCTGAAAACACCTGTGGACCTCTGAATCATGATGATCTGAATGAGATAGTTTGATTTTTGTTCTGGTTTTTACACCGAGAAAGACTTGATATCCCTTTATGTGGTCACTATATATGGACTGTTTTTTTGTCATCATCTGGTCACTCCCTATAAGAAACTGAAGCCTTGAGAACCTTCCAGCATCGCAGGGTTCTAATGTGTTTCTTTAAACTCAAACTGACAAACAAATTAACCAATTGAAGTGATGGTTCAAGAGGAAAAATCTGTGTTCTGAACAGAGCAAAATATGTCTTGAGGTTGACCCAGAAAACAAAAGATATTTACACATATATTCATAGTATAATGACAATGCCATTTCCTGTTGTATTTTAATTACAATTAGATAATGTACTGTTATTTTATTATCATCATATTGTTTTATCATAAAATAGGTTCATGAGATAAGTTTGCATGGCATAACTGTGAGTTTCTGAATTTAATCGAGACAATTCTGACTGAAAATCTTATTTTTTTCCTGTAAATCTGCCACTTAAATGTCAGTTCATTTTCAAGTTTTCCCTGTGAACTTATGCTCATTTATTCTGAGAATAAACTGACAAATTTAACAGGAAAAACTCACATACTTTCTTAGATTATGAGAGTTCTTTCTTCTGAATACAAGATTTTAGTTCAGTCAATTTTCACTGAAAATTTTTAGATTGTTTTGTAAAAATCTGTGTCTTATTCTCAAAGATTTTCTAAGTGTGTTTTTAACAAAC
Organism: Apogon talboti; assembly: GCA_037367365.1. Classification (NCBI taxonomy): domain Eukaryota; kingdom Metazoa; phylum Chordata; class Actinopteri; order Kurtiformes; family Apogonidae; genus Apogon; species Apogon talboti. Next base: position 33,590,649 of record JAPQRQ010000019.1, on the reverse strand, counting down.
TTATGATTTTATAAAAACAGAATAAAATAATTTTCCATATTATTTATTTTAAGATGAGTTTTTTCAAATTTTTTCATGCAAAGTTATTACTTGAATCCTACAAAACAGACTTTTTTCCTCAAAATATTACCCTCTTATTAATTTTATTGTACATTTTTATATCAATGTGGAAAATTCTCATAAAAATATTGCACCAATAAATAAATAAATATTACCCTCTCCTCCCACTAAGACAGAAAAAAGTATTTCACCTAAAATGACCAGTATCCTTTGTTGTACAGTGGATGGACACTGAAAAACGCATAGTATTGTTTGATACTGCATTCAATGTATAAAGTCTACCACAGGTAAAGTAAGTAAAACAGAGGTGTCTTTGGAGGATGGTTGTGTATCTTGCCTTTTAAAATATTAAAGGCAATGGCTACTGCCACAGTACTGTGGCACGAAATATCGGTTTGTCTATTGCAACAGAGCCAATCAAATGTTTGTACTAGCGCCAATCATGGATACTGTTACATGAACTCATTAGCCTCTCCTCTTGTTGCCATAGTACTGTGGTGATATATGGCGTATAATTCAATTCATTCTTTGTGCATTTTGCTACCACAGTACTGTGGCAACTGATGGAAGAAACAACAAACTAGTGATAGTGTAGTACAGAATAGGAATTATTGTTCTAAATTCTCTATATGTTGTTTTATGGTGTGCCTTGCTCTGAGCAGTCAGTGAGATTGAGGCTGGAGAAGGTGGGTGGAGCTACATGTTAGATGTGGGAGTGTGCCATGTTATTTCCCAGTTCCGTCTCAGTTCAGTGTATTGAGTCCTGTGTTCCAAATTCTGCACTCTGAACATTGTCCCAGTGGCTGATTTATATCAATGCTGGACTTACCTACCAGCACCGCGCCCCCCCATTTGAAAATATGCAGAAATTTTTATTTGAGGGGGCAGGACGTTTGTCCATGAGGGATATTAGTTTTTTGTGTTGTCCTCCTTTCCACTACGATATAACAAGGGCACCGATTGGCTCTGTGGCAACAGCCACTTGGAATATTAAAAAAGCTCAAACTAACCCTAAAACGATTACAAACTAAACCAAACCTGCTTTAAACACTGATACAAATCAAAATAAACTTTTATAGTTGTGTATTTTATCTACATTTCTTTGTTTGATAAATAAACATACTCCATCCCATCACTATGACCAGCGTTCAGAGGAAACTAGCTGATCTTCAAATTTTAATCCCTCCACGGAGCATGCGCAGAGCTCCACACCGTTTCTGAGCAACCTCTGCAGATCGGCCAATACCCACAGGGAAATCATTCTCAAACACAGAATGAAACCTGACAACAGATCATCTACCTGCAGATGGAGAAATAACCTCGTTATTTCACCAACCACTGCTTTGGTGAGTTTTTCATCTTATTTGTTTCCTGAGACGCTGCCTGATAGTCAGGACTATATGGACTGAACAAATTGAAGTGTGTGGAAACATGTTATAAAGTCAGGACATTTAACATCAATGAGCCCCTTTACATGTAGACTAAATACTCCGATCATCATCTGATTTCTGGTGTTATCAGATTATTAAATTGTTCATGTAAACAGGATAATCTGATATGTTTTATCAGATAATAGCAGTTATCTGAATATAAGAAATCAGATTAGCACAGCTGGATTTCTCCCCAATACTCCGATGTCTGCTTATGTGTAAAAACAATTAAAATCCTTGAAAACGGAAGTTAGATAGTCAAACGTGAGCAGAAGACAATAACAGGAAGTTTGAATCTAACATCACCATGTGCGTGTGTACTCCGAAAGAAATCAGATAATGGACTAGAGAATCTAAACCAGGGATTTTGATTATCGCATTTCTTCAGTGCATGTAAACGCATCAGATCTGATTATTATAATTATCTGATTACTCCCACTTATCGGATTTTTATGGTCATGTAAACAGACTCAGTGACCAGTTGAGTTCAGTATAAATTACCTGTTTTCTACAGTAGAAGATTGGTTTAATGGCTTCACTTTGCAGATTTATCGAGCTTCAACTGTAGTTGCTGCTGTTCCACTTACACACCCAACCAAGACAAACTAGCACAGGAGTTCAACTCCATTTTATATCAAATATTACCTCTACCTTCCAACATCTTGTGATTTTCAGAGTTTTTTTCTGGTAACTTTAACATCAAGGAAAATGTTCTCATACATTTGACATTTTATTCTCTGATGTGTTTTACTCATTAATTTACTTAATGTTTTAGGGCTCGAGCGCTGGCCATTAATGGCCTGCGAAGGCCCTATTGTATTTTGTTTGGGGGGTTTTTTGTCTTCTTCAGTCACATTTTTGAGGGCCTGAACATGCGCGAAAACTCAGGTTTTTTTGGCAAAATCATGAGTGGTGGCAAAAGTTTTTATATTTTCTAGGTTTCATAAACAAACCTTCAAAAATGGCTCTTTAGTGCCTTCTAAAGATCACTACTGCTGGCAACCTGCTCCAAACGGTATAAAATTTGGTATACATATGTATGTATCTCAAGGAGATCTACAAAAATCCCATTGGGTCCAATGACGCTAGACCAACAGGAAGTACGCCATTTTGAATTTTGCAACCATTTTTGGCCATTTCCTCACAGTGTATTTGATGAAACTCCTCCTAGGGATTTAACTCAATAGACTTCAAACTTGGTCAGTTAAGTCTTAAGAGGTTGTAGATGACAAGATGTTCTAAGGGTGGGCTTGTGACCATTGACGCGGTCAGGGCAGGGCGGCAAATTTTGATGTCTCACCATGAAAAACGAAACTGTTATAACTCGGTCATTTTTTGTCTGATCATCACCGAACTTGATGTGGTTGATGGTAGTCCCGCCCCGAATGAAATGAGGTAACACTATTAAATCTGACTCATCGCGCCACCTAGTGGTAACAGGAAATGATCTCTTAACATTTTGATGTACTTGTCCTAAGAGGTTGAACATATTTAGCTGAAATTTGGTCAGACAAGCCTTAACAAGTTGTTGATACTATGTGTAAAACTTGGTGACCTTACATGACATGATGTCATCATGGCGGTGCCACGAGTTCTGATGTTTTGCCATACAGGAACAAATTGTTATAACTCAGCTGTGTCTCATCCAATCTGCATCGAATTTCCCATCCTCAACACAACAGAATGGGCGTGGCCATGGCCATTTCCTCACAGTGTATTTGATTGAACTCCTCCTAAGGATTTAACTTAATGGACTTCAAACTTGGTCTGTTAAGTCTCAAGAGGTTGTAGATGAAAAGTTGCATATAGATTGGGTGGGTGACCTTTGCGGTCAGGGCGGGCAGCAAATTTTGATGTATGACATAAAAAACAAAAACCAAACTTGATATATTTGATTATAGTCCCGCCCTAAACGAAATTACATAAAAATATTGAATCTGACTGATAGCGTCACCTAGTGGTGGACAATGGAATTCACATCTAAGTCAGTATTCCAACATTCTCAGTCACATCAGACCTCAAGAGCCCTGTATTCCCGCGTTTGCAAAACCCCTCGACCATGACCCACCGCGAGTTGCGTGGGTGCACGAGGGCCCGTCATAACTGCTCGCAGTTACTAGTTTTTAGCGTTTTTTGTTTTCTGTTTGCAGCTTTATTCTCAGATAATGTCCATGTTTTTTCTTGCACATGTAAAACTATATCATTTCTAAGTAATCACTAGCCAATTTATTCACATCAAAGCTTTTACTTCTAAATTTCCAACTGTAGTCTCTGATAAATCAGGCTTATCAAGTATTTTCCCATAAATTTCTGATTTGACAATTTCAGAACATTTTTAGGCATTTTCTCATATATTTGCCACTTCATTTTTTTCCTCACAATTCATGACTTTTTTAAAAAAAATAAATTGTCCACTATCAGAAGGTTTTTTTTAAAATTATTATTTCTGTAAATATTTGAGATTTTACTTACAACTTTGCCAGTTTATTTTTTTTTTTTTATTTTTTTTTTTTATAAATGTACAACTTCCATCCATTTACATTTTGAAGAATGTATTTTACTCAAAATAACACCAGGCCATCATGTAAATACCATCAATTATTGAAAAATGTTGATATGAAATTATATTTTTTGGATTTGGGTCAGCATCAGTGCATGTATCACCAAAAAATGTCATTTTAAGTTTTTTCTTTTAATAAAATTGTTGAAGACAACTTCACATAAAAATGTATTTTTATGTTGTAAAACTGCTAACCTAAAATATAAAACCAAAGATTTGTATTGTAAATATACAGTTTTGCAGTTGTCTTAATGGTAAATCGAGAAGCTTTTTTTGGGAGCTGATTTTCAAGCTAATCCATCAGTACTGGTAGACTGTTAATTTTATTTTTGTTATAAAATGTGGTCCACTGTAAAAGCCTGATTGTTGGAGTGTGACAGATGGAGACTCACCAATATGAGTCCTGATATGAGGGAGGACGTGCCCGTCAGAGCCACATAGAACTTGGGTGTCAGGGTGTTGAGAAACATGCTTACTGAGGAGAAAATACAAGCAGAAGAAAAACAGATGGTTAGATCTCTCTAGCAGCGATTTTAAAATCTGTCATCTCCACGTTCGCACAATCAAATGCAGCACAAATCAGGGACATGACTATGGAAAAGACAAGTAAAAGCATCATCAGAAGATTCATGGACATTTGTGATTAAGACAGACAAAAGATGTCACATATCCAGCGTTTAGCATTTCCCAGAGTGCACTGCACCTAAAACATGCAATGAAAACCCACAGCACTGGGTGATGCCTTGGCTGAGGTGTGAGGATGCACTGTGGGGGTGGGGTCAGGAAGATGAAGCCACTAACAAACAACTGTTAGGTCAAAAAACAACTTTTATATCACATCTTCATCAATTTACTAACACATGACTTTATCTGGAATAATTAGTATTACTTATGTCATTACTCCGAGTTGACTTTTAGATGCAAAGGGAACAAAGAACTGAAGACTCCAAGACAAATGTGTGGGTTTTCATTTACATTTTAGTTCAAACCTCTGTGGATTTCTCCTGTCAAATGTTTTGGAAGGTAATAAATTCATAGCTGAATAGCAGATTACCTGACCTATCACTGTTAGGACACAATTACCTGATAACTGAAGATATTTGAGCTGATCACAATTTTTCATAATAATTAGAGTGGCTTTCAATTCACTTGTATAAAAATGCCTGGATGAAACTCAACTGTCCACACTTATCTGCCTGATCTTGAAGGTCATACACTGACTTACACACCTAAATGGCATATTTGACGTTTTGAGTCCAGGTTAATGACACTAAGCAACAACAGGCATGCATGTATTGACATCACTTCTGAGCACTCGAGAGATCTCCGTTTTAGTTGGTAAGGTTAACCCTAACCCTGCATAGGCACTGGGGAACATAGGGCTGACCCTTGCTGTTCAAAATAATAGAGGTTTCAGACTTTACAAGCTGCCCTGAATGCATCACAGTTCCTGACACAAAAAATGGCAGCAGAAACAGATGCTGTAGATGAGACAACTTTATTTTTATTTTTGATGTGTAAAACTGTCATGAAATGGAAAAAGTTTATTTTTGATGTGCAGAACAATTTTGTGTTCTGTGCAGGCTTAGTCAGAATTTATCTTGATATGCATACGATTTGTTAAACTACTTTGGGGAGCTGACATGGGAATTTATGATTAGTAAAAAAAGATAGGCTAAGGGGATGGGAGTACATGAGTTCAACTTCATCCTACTCCTTTTTGAATATGTTTTTTTTTTCTCCTTTTTTATATACTTTCCTTGTTGTATTTGTTGATATACAAAATAAAAAATAAACAAAATAAATAAACAGTTTTTAGCACAAACATCAACCAAAAATCTTATCATATGGTGCTTCAGGTGAAGAATTTTGCCTATTTCTTCTGTAACAAGCCACTCAGTAAAACATCAAAAAGTAATGATCATTATGAACATTCATTTTATAGAGCTACCTTAGAAATTTTGGAAAAATAACATCATCTATGAAATGACATCTTAAATGCTGATATGCATTATCAACCAATGTATTAGTGCAGCCTTAAATCCACAAATAAATGCCTTTTACACTGTTTTTACCATTTAATAAGAAATATTATACTCATCTTCACTTGTTTGACCAAATTAAGAAAATAAGAACTAAAAATACCCAACCATGGGCTACAGATGTACTTTTGTTGCATATTTTATAGTTTCACTTTTCATCTTACTATGTTTTTTTGTAGCTTAAAACCATAAACAATTGTCCATTTCATCATGTTTGGCCACATGATCCAGGTTTAGATTAAGAACCCAAATACTTCTTTCACACCACCAGGTGTGACCGGGCCTAAAGATGCAGGACTGATCTGCATGGCCGTGGCAGTTTGGTGTTGTCATGTTAATTTCCTGAGAGTCACGCGGAGGACGGAGGAGGACAAAGACAGCACTGAGATGAACCTCGGCCTCAGACTCATGCAGCTGGAGGGCCATTCACTGCTGAAGTGCCGCTCTCAAGCCTACAGAGGACAGAAGAGGGTCTTAGAGTCTGGCCTCTGGTGAGGAAGGTCTAACAGCTGCTGTCAAGCCTGCTCAGATGAGACGCTACTGCTGTCTGCCTGGAAAAGGATGACTTTATCGCCACAAAGCCAAGAACTGAACACACCAGTGGCAAACGGTCCAAGAAAAGAGTAGCAATCCAGAGGTAGATGTGTTTCAAAAGCCATAACAGCTATAAAATAACATAACACCCCCCGGCCAGAATGGAGCTATTTTCCATAGACTTGTGCTCCATGGCAAGATGCATCCACAGTATAAATTTGGTGCAGATACTGTATATCAATACATTCTTCAGATAATGCAGTTATGTGGTTGTAAGACATGTTGCCATTTGACCTTGAAAAAGTAGGTCAAGGTCACTCATTTTCCATAGTCCTCTTTTCCATGCAAAGATGCATACACCGTATAAATTTGGTGCAGATATCTCAATGCATTCTTCAGATAATGTTGTTACGTCATTGAATGGACAGACAGACGGATGGACGGACAGATGACCAAACGATTACAATAACCCTCGGCCGAGGGGTGAAACCAGCCAAAACAGCTGATTATAGCTTTAAAAAAAATACCCGAAAAAAACAACAACCCACACACACACAAATGTGGATAAAATAATAAGCAATAAACTACACTGAGTCCTTTCTGAATGAATGAATGAATGAGTATATTGTCATTGTAAAACAAGTTACAACAAAATTCCGGGCTGCTACTCCTTCAGTATAGACACAGTGTAAAACGATGACCCCCCCACCCCCTCCATCCTGGGCTGAAATCAATCCCCACAGCTAGAAATCATGTGTTTGCATTGTTTCATCACATAATGCTCCGGTAATGTTATAACTGACTGTATCATAGAACACATCAAATTCTGTGAAACACCACCATGCCAGCCCAGACCATGCGTTGTTACCCCAACAACAAGCAATGGATCACCAAATCAAATTTTATTTATATAGCACCAAATCATAACAGAAGTTATCTCATGACACTTTACATATAGTGACACTTTACATAGAGTGACCTGAAAGGACTTCTAAACAAGAAGAAGAGGGCTTTCAGGTGTGGAGACAGAGAGGAGCTGAGGAGAGTGCAGCATGAAGCTTAGATCCTTCAATGTATGCAACAAGATGTTGCAAATCTTTTACCAGTCTGTTGTTGATTTGATTGATTGATTGATTGATTGTTGTGGCCAGCGCCATCATCTTTGCGGCTGTTTGTTGGGGTAACAGCATAAGAGCCAGCAACACTAACAGACTTGATAAAATTATCAAGAAGGCTGGCTCTGTAATCAGTCTGATGCTGGACAATTCTGAGACTGTAGTGGAGAGGAGGACGATACAAAAAACTAATATCCCTCATGCACAATGATGAGCACCCTCTCCACCACACACTGGACAGACAGCGGAGCACCTCAAAAAGACTGTTGCAGCTCTGTTGTCGAACAGACACAGGAAACCTTTCCTGCCACATTCCATCTCACTCTATAATAACTCACCTCTGTCTGATGTCTCTGGTCATAAATCTATTTGCACTTAAATGTCATTTTGCACCTTCTCATTTGGAATCTTTCAACTTGTTTTGCACCTTACAGTTCTAGTTTAGCATATTACAGTTATTATCCAGAAGAATCTGGATAATAACCCAGATAAAATTGATAAAACCCAGATCTTTTGATACTTCTAATTTATTATGTATGGCGTTTGCTCTTGTATTGTATTTCTTTTTTACTTATGTTTGCTGTGGTACTCTGTTGTTATTGTATGTGTGTCATGCTGCTGCTACACTGTAATTTCCCAGTTTGGGATAAATAAAGTCCGTCCGTCTGTCCATCATAAATAACTTTGGAAATCAATCCAAACTCATACTTAATTAAACTAAACCGTAACCAGGCCTCAGCATGTGGTTCATACACACAATTTAATAATCAGAGGACTGCACAACTCAAACCGCAACTGAAAAATAACCCACTGTGGTGCAGCTCATTATGTGTAATACTACAATATAAGGTACAATAATCTATCAAGTTAACATTTCATTTATCTTCTGTTGATTTATTTATTATTATCTGCACTTTGCTCTGTTGTTTTCTATTTTAAATGTCTGTGTTTTTAAATGGTCATTTTGCTATCAATCCTGTGGATCGCAATTTTGTTCATCAGAGTAAATGTTGAATGACAAAGGATCTTAAATCTTGAACTGATGCCAAACGAGATGCCTGGGACTCGAAGCTACATAGATCACAGTCTGGAGGCACTGATCAAATGCACAATGATTGTGTTAGTCATTTCTGCTGAATTTCAGCTGCACGATAGTTAATTCACAAAGACATATATAATCATATATAGATTATATATATTTTGGATCATTTTAAATTGTCATATATATCAAAAAAATTGGAAAAGCATCAGATATATCCACAAAACTTAAGAACAAAACTTGCTGTCGAGCACTGGAGACCAAAAGCCATCATTCTATTTGAAATAAATCGTTTTAGTGAACTTTAAGGATGAATTTTGCTTTGGTGCTGCACTGAAGACTTGTACTGATACAGAAAAACCTGACATGATGTGGATGGTTCCACTTCCACCTCATTTTGAGCACAAAAAACTGCTTTGTGAGTTTCAGCACAGCCACATCAGCACAATGCTCTACTCAAAGCACAATGCCTGTTAAAAAATACTGTGTAAAATGAAGAGCTCGTCACCGACAGAGGTGGTCACTTCCTAATTCTCCACACAGGAAAAACAAAACAAAAAAGTAGAAACAATTAAAACTGCACTTACCTTTTTGCTTTCAAATTGCTTCCCTAGATCCCTTTACTATTGAAAATTTGACGAATTTCCATTGTGCAAGTTTTTTATGCACTTTGAAAGTTCATCTTGGGGATTCTTGGTAAAAAGTATGAAGGCCTGGACAAGAGAAAAGATAGAAACCCCATTGCTTGATGGTCTATGTCAGGGGTGTCAAGCATACGGGCCATGGGCCAAAACCTGTCTGCCACAGTATCCAATCTGGCCCGTGGGATGAATTTTTGAAATGAAAAAATTACACTGAAGATATAAGTGTTAAAACCATTTTGGTTCAGGGGCCACATAAAGCCCAATTCGATCTCTAATGGCTCAGACCAGTAAAATACTATCTTAATGACCTATAAATAATGACCACTCCAAATTTTTCTCTTTTAGTGTAAAAAAGTAAAATTACATGAAAATGTTTACATTTAACTATCCTTTTACAAAAAAATTTAATAACTTGAGCAAATATGAACCACAAATGTCTCAATATATGTCATAACGTCTCAGTATTCTGCCCGTTACTAAATGTTTTGTGTCTTTGTAGATCCACTGTGAATAGTAAATTCACGTGTAAATTATAAGCTGAGGCATAATATTGTTAAAATTTCACTTGGCTTTCCTAATAAATTTCAGGTTGTTCATGTTATTCACATTTTTTAAAGGATAGTTTGTAGATTTAATTACTTTCATCATTTAATTTTACTTTTTCCACAACACAGAAATGTTTGGAGTTGTCATTATTTATAGGTTAATCAATCAATCAATCAAATTTTATTTATGTAGTGCCAAATCTTAACAAAAGTTATCTCATGACACTACATATAGAGCTGGTTGAAACCAGACTCTAAAGCCAATTTACAGACACCCAACAGAATCCTCCAAGAGCAAACACTTGGTGACAGTGGCAAGAAAAATCTTCCTTTTAACAGGCAGAAACCTCGAGCAAACCCCGACTCCTGGACTCCTTGACCAGTTGGGGTTAAAGAGAGAGGGTTAAAGAAAGAGAAAGAGAGAAAGAAAGAGGGAGAGATACAGATAGAGAGATTGGGGGAGGCGGGAGAAGGGCGGAAATAGGGGGAGACACATGGATGCACAGCAAACAAATACACACCTGATCAAAATTTTAAGACCAGTTGAAAAATTGCAAGAATTTACATTTTGCACTGTTGGATCTTAAGAAGGTTCTAAGTAGAGTTTCAAAATGCAAAAAGAAGAAATGGAGTAAGCAATTTATTGAAAACAACACTTAAACTGAAATAGGCTGTTCATCAGCTGATCAAAAGTTTAAGACCACAGCTCAAAAACCCCCGAAACCCCCCTAAAATAGAAATAAAAGTTCAAAAAAGGACTCAGTAATGAGTAGCTCCACCGTTCTTGTTGATCACTTCAAAATTTCGTTTCGGCATGATTGATGCAAGTATTTCCAGGAGGCTAGTGGGACCGTTGCTCCAAGTGGTGAAGATGGCTTCAGGGAGGGCATCCACTGTCTGGAACTGACGTCCATTTTTGTAAACTTCCCTTGCCATCCATTCCCAAATGTCCTCAATTGGATTTAGATCAGGGGAACACGCAGGATGGTCCAGAAGAGTGATGTTATTCCTCTGGAAGAAGTCCTTTGTCAGGTGGTCATTGTCAACTAGAGCGTTGTCCTGTTGAAAAACCCAGTCATTACCACACAGTCAAGGGCCCTCAGTCATGAGGGATGACCCCTGCAACATGTCCACATAGCCAGCCGCTGTTTGACGTCCCTGCACAACCTGAAGCTCCATTGTTCCACTGAAGGAAAAAGCACCCCAGATCATCATGGCGCCCCCTCCACTGTGCCGCATAGAAAACATCTCAAGTGGGATCTCCTTGTCATGCCGGTAACACTGGAAGCCATCAGGACCGTCAATGTAAAAATTTTTCTCATCAGAGAATAAAACTTTCTTCCACTTTTCAATGTGCCATGTTTGGTGCTCTCTTGCAAAGTCCAAACGGTCAATTTGGCGGCATTGAAGGAGATGAGGCCTTTGTAGACATTTTTTGTTCTTAAAGCCCTTCTCTCACAGATGCTGTCTGATGGTTACTGGGCTGCAGTCGGCACCAGTCATGGCCTTAATTTGGGTCGTGGATCGTCCCGTGTCTTGATGGACAGCCAATCTGATCCTCCAGCTCAGCGCCGGTGAAAGGTTTTTGGGGTCTACCACTTGACTTTTTTGTTCCATAACCCTCAGGATCTTTTAAAAAATTCAAAATGTATGTCTTACTGCATCCAACCTCAGCCGTGACAGTGCGTTGCAAGAGGCCTAGCTTATGCAGCTCAACAATCCGACCATGTTCATAGAGAGAAAGGTTTTTAGACTTTGCCATCAGGAGGTCATGACAGTGTGAATACCTGACAGAAAATGACATTGAATCCACATTTTTGCACAGATTTTGGCTGTTAAAGGTTGTGGTCTTAAACTTTTGATCGGCTGATGAACAGCCTATTTCAGTTTAATTGTTGTTTGCAATAAATTGCTTACTCCAATTTTTTTTTGTGTCACTCCCATTTCTTCTTTTTGCATTTTGAAGCTCTACTTAGAACCATCTTACGATCAACAGTGCAAAATGTAAATTCATGCAATTTTTCAAGTGGTCTTAAAATTTTGATCAGGTGTGTATGTTATTACTTTAATGATCCAGCCTGTTTGAGATCAAATTGGGCTGTATGTGGTCCCTCAACTAAAATGAGTTTGACACCCCTGGTCTATGTCTTTGGTCTGAAACTGAAATACAAAACACCCTCTGTACGTCAATACAAGTCACATTCCCTTTAATTCAGTCAGATCTCTGGACACACAGCAAAACACATTCAGCCTTTGTATAAAAATAGAAAAGCATTTGTGAAATCTGTCTGCACAAAACAATGACATTGGTCTGGTATTGCCTTTACATCCTCTAACTGAAACGGTAATTTTGTATCTGGAAGAAAGTATATAATTGATAAATTCCAATACTCTTTGAAGGTGTGAGCCCTCCAGAGACTGAAACCTTCTCCTGGTAAAAGAACCACTGACAGACCTTAGGTATAGAAACATCTGGATTGTAAACTCGTGATGCAGGTCACTATGAAAGCAGCAGCAGAGGACAGAGTACAGGAGGAGAAGGATGGAAAAAACCAATTCTAAGTGACAGACTCTGCACTAAATGTCACTGACGACAAAACGAGATGTGACCTTTACTGAAGAGGCGGCGACTGGCAGGCCCTGACCGGAATGATAAAAGACACAGCTTCAAACATACAATCACCCTCATATAAGCAGTCACACACCTCTACATTCTTTAACAAAACACAAAAGAAAGAAAAACTCAGGCATTGAACATCACCTCCAGGCTTATGAGGAAAATGCAGACACATATTCTATGTACTGTGAGTAATCACCAACTATGAATTGAATATACGAGAAACCACTAAAAACACCCAGTAAAGTCAAAGAATAAGACCACATTATGTCTCACTTTAAAGCTATTCTATTTTGCAAAGAGCAGGAGCATTATCTAAATGAAGACTTGGCAGTTTAAAGTGAGACATAAAACCATCTGCCAAGAAAAAAGCTGTCACTGCCTATGCTTTAATTTAGATTTTAATAAGCAGGATTACCGCTGAATTTGTACAAATTATCTGCTGTCTTTGACCGATTTCTCCTTTGTGCTGGCATTTACATGGTGGTAATATGAAAATCTATAAAATTTGGTATGGATCCTGTAAACAGAGATATTCTGTGGATATTATTCAATTTTTAAGAGTATCTTTGGATATGGATATGTACAGCACAGTTTAAGTGGGTTTTAATGAAGTTTCAAATACATGGCGTCTTGTCGGGACACATGTAGTGCTGCAAATGTCTTGTTTGGTCAAAAACTCCACAGATATTTAGGGAAACCATACTCTTGTTTTCGTGAATCAGTTCTCACTTTTTCATCTTATTTGCTGGTTTGGCTCATTGTCTGACTGAAAGGTAAAATTGCTGGCATATTAGCACATTAAGTGGTCTTCATCTTTTTTGGGTGAGGTCTTTAAAAGGAGGAACATTCCATCCTGCAGGACCTTAGCCATCCAGTCCACAGTCAGTTGTGAAAATTCCGGACTAACTGAGTCTAGAACTGATTTATCCCTCTGGGCTCTGTGCACCAGCTCCGTGACATACTTCCGATCTCGACAGTGATCAGCAAGTCAGTTTCCGGTCAACTTCCTGCACCAGTCACAACAGCGGGGAAATTGATGGACAGAAAAACTCAAGTGCTTCAACTGTCAGAAAAAGATGTAAATCTAATATGAGGGATGCTTTTCAGTTCCAGAGAATGGTGGGTGGCTCGAATGAACATTGCTGTGTGTCACTTTGCACTGGATCGAGTCGCTATAATAGTGAAATAAGCGTCCATCGTACTCTGAAAGACCCCGTCCTTCGAGCACAGTGGATACACAAATACGAAGGACAGGGTTTGTTGTTACTCAGCACACAAAGGTATATAGCAGAAATTTCAGCAAGGATCAAATCCATAGTACTGCTAAGAGTAGACGTGTTTTAGCTACCAACGCCGCACCATCGTTGTTTGACCGGAACAGCTATGCCAGCAGCAAGACTCAGGCCGGTGTTCTGTCAGTTGAGCATACTTTGTCAGATTAGCATACCCGTATGCCAAACACACAGTTATATCTATTGGACAAGCATACTTTGTAAGAATAGCATTCCTACATTTGTCACGATGATCCAGTAGATAATATAAATGCATAGCAGTTAAATACTGATGTATGCTGATCTGAAAGGTGAAATTCAGAATTGCATGCGTATTTTTATACAGCAGTATGCTATTCTGAGAGGTTAATATATGTGCACAGAGCAGCATTCTTATTGTTGTTACGTTGTTCTGAAAGATAAAGGACGTAAACAGAACAGCTCACCTACAGTTTATACCGTGGTATGCTATTCTGAGAGGTTAATTTTCATCCACAGAACGGCATATCTATAGTTTATTCAGTGGTAGGATGTTCTGAGAGGTTAATTCACGTCCACAGAACAGCATACCTGTAGTTTGTGTGTTCTGTGGCTAAAAATAGGCACCTGTTTATCCACACAACATGACTTCGAGATCCAGTATATTCTGAAACCAAGTGACCAACAGTTTTTCAGGTAAGAGTAAAGACTGATGCCCTAAATAAAAGCCTAAATTTTAGGTCAGGAATGGAGACATCTACTTCTAAATGCTAGACTTCTGCAGACTAATATTTCAATGTGCAGATGCTGTAATGTTGACCTTTTCTTAAAGACAAGTGAAGGACTGAAAAGCAGGTGGCGTTGAGACAAAGATGTTAAAATCCTCTTTTTAATCAGAGAATGCACCGCTGCATACAAATGACAACTCGGAATAAATGTCAAAACATGAATGTGTCTTATTTCTTCCTGTTGATTCATTGCCACATTTCGAGGTTTTCATTAAAACATGCAGGATCCAAATGGAATCCCCTGGATGTGAAGGTCCTGTTAATGTGTGTACTTTTACTAAACCAACTTTTTAATTGCACTGTTTCATTTAAATTGCCAAATTCTATAAAACACCACCATGATGTGGATAAACATTATTCCTGCTTTTTTTCTTTGTACAATTGACAACAAATCTTATCAGTATGAATGTTCTTATATTGTTCAATGCCATAACTTCTTTTACATGTGTATTACATATGTAGGTTTATTACTTTAAGACTTTCCAACATGATTACATTATATGTTTTAAATATAGTTTTCTATTCAAGTCCTCTTTAATGACAGGTGTTTTAATACATCATGTCTTTAGTTAAAGGGTACCTGTAGTGAATTTTCATTGCTAGGTATTTCAAAAGATCACGTATAACACTAGCGGTTCCTTCAGGTAACTTACATCACTTCGCGACAAAATTTCCGAAAAGGCCCGAGTGACGTTGCGGTGTGTAATGTAAATAAGCAGACTGTGTTTATGATGGCATCATCTTCGAAGTTGTTCACCGTCAGGGAAGCATTTCAGGTGCATAAGCACGGAAAGACTAATGGATTACTGATAATTAGGCAATCACTCAGGTTTTTCAAATTGGAAAAAAAATTGTGATGAAAGTTATTCACTGCTTTAATGGTAAATTAGTGGGTAACACCTAGTAGATAACTTATCATCCACAAAATTATAAGTCAGAGTACACACAATATTGCAAAGAACACACAGAATAAGTACAACAACCATTTCCAATACACATATACTGTATAGTTGGTTGTAATTATTATGAACAGTGACATTGGCAGAAGCGTAAACCAGTACACCTACATTCTTTATGAAAATGCAACAACCCAGACACTGAGACAACCCATTGTGTGAGTACTTTTACTTTTAAAAAATGCTTTCAAGTAAATTTAAAAGTAAGTACTTAGTATTTTTACTTAACTAAGATTTTTCATGTGCTACTTCTGCTTTTACTTGAGTATATATTTTGCAGAATATTTGTACTTTTACTTAAGTACTAAATTTCAATACTTCCTCCACCACTGCTAAAATGACAGATTATCAGCCAGTGCTGGGTCGTGTCCCTCAGACAATGGCAGAGTGCAAAGCTTACGGCTGCACAAACAACAAGCGCCAACATGTGCTTTCGACTCAATCTTGCTCACTGACTGCTGCTTGTTCACTCACACACTATCACCCAGACTCAATAGGGGTACGTCACTTCTCCCTGGCAATGGCTGCTACCACAGGTTCTACCACCGAAATAAAATGTCGATTGTGGTGCATTTATGGCAATTTTTTTTACTGAATTTGTGCCTCTCTTGCTTAGAAGTAATACATAAAGCACAATTAATGTCGTAAACATGACCAGTACTGGTACACTTTAAAACTGTATAATGAGGTCACTACGACTCTGCAGAGACTTTTAATTTGAAAAAACAGATTAAGGAAGATATGTCTATCAATATTCAGTTAATAGACAGAGGGTTATCTGGATTTACCCAGCATCAATGGGTCTAAACTAATGTGATATAAAAGGAAAAAAATTGCTGATGACTGCCCTTGTCCTTTTGATTTTTAAGTTGCTTTAGCTTCTCTCTTAAAAGTCCAGATTGTTTTAAATGTCACATGCAAAATTTCTGTTGTTTTTAAGCTTTGTCCTGTAAAGGTTTCAGAGATGTTATCTCATTTTACTTTGTTTCTGAGTCATTGCCATAAATACTGTGAGTAATTCCTATCAGGCTATTTCAGTGTGATATCATTTCCTGTTTTCCTTCTCTTCTGTTCATTCCTTTGAATTCAATCTGCTGTAGTGCTCTGTCTGAGTCCATAAAATACATCCAGTTGTCATTCTACCACTTCACATGAGATGATAATGTGCAGAGGAAAAAGGATGAAGCTGAAGTCTTAATTAAAGAAGGAAAAATTAAGTTGATGCTAGCAAACGTTAGCGTGTTACCTAACTAATATTAGTTCCCACTGCATCTCTCAAATCAGATCTTTATGGATTTCTCTGATATGGAATATGGCTTTCTGAGGTGTTTCACATCTTCACACTTCAGGTTTCAGTTCAGAGAAGGTAAAGAAACTAAAGTAACACAGCTAAGCATGAAGTGAAGCCATGCACTGCTGTAAAAAGACTGGATTTAAGACATCATGATCTACTGCAGGTGAAATACTGAAGAAAATTGTACAAATCACTGGATTTGAGCTTAATAAATTAATTTAACCCCTTTAACCGTACCATCACTAAAGGCAGATGTAAACACACAGTCTCTGTCATTATAGAAGGTTTGGACAAGGAAGTGAGTTTCATGACACCTTGACATCAGTCTTATTAACCAGAAATAACTTCAATCCTTCAATATAAAAGTACATGCTCAAAAACTGGAGATGCTCATACAAAAGTCTATTCATTTTAATAAAATATGCTCATCAATCTCCATCAATCTTAATGTTAAGTTAAAGTCTTTAAAGAAGACTTCAATTCAATTATGCATA
>JAPQRQ010000019.1:33557215-33573178 GCA_037367365.1 Apogon talboti | reverse complement strand
TGTTTCTTCTCATTCATTAATAGTAATATCAAAGGGAACTATTACTTATTTCATTGAAATTCAGACCAAATAGGAAACGCACTCATGTAAATAACAATATCCCTAACTTATTGTGAGTAGTGTATATATATACACACACATACCTGATCAAAATTTTAAGACCAGTTGAAAAATTGCAAGAATTTACATTTTGCACTGTTGGATCATAAAAAGGTTCTGAGTTTCAAAGTGCAAAAAGAAGAAATGGGAATGAGACAAAAATAAATTTGAGTAAGCAATTTATTGCAAACAACAATTAAACTGAAATGGCACATCAAAAGCTAAAAAAACCCTGAAACCCCCCTAAAATAGAAAGTTTCAAAAAAGGACTCTGTAATGAGTAGCTCTACCGTTCTTGTTGATCACTTCAAAAATTAGTTTCAGCATGCTTGATGCAAGTGTTTCCAGGAGGCTAGTGGGAACGTTGCTCCAAGTGGTGAAGATGGCTTCACGGAGGGCATCCACTGTCTGGAACTGATGTCCATTTTTGTAAACTTACATTGCCATCCATCTTCAAATGTTCTCAATCAGATTTAGATCAGGGGGAACATGCAGGACGGTCCAAAAGAGTGACTTTATTCTTCTGGAAGAAGTACTTTGTCAGGCGGGTAATGTGAACTGCAGCATTGTCCCGTTGAAAAACGTAGTCATTACCACACAGACCAGGGCCCTCAGTCATGAGGGATGCCCCCTGCAACATCTCCTCATAGCCAGCTGCTGTTTGACACCCCTGCACAACCTGAAGCTCCATTGTTCCACTGAAGGAAAAAGCACCCCAGATCATGATGGTGCCCCTCCACTGTGCTGCGTAGAACCCATCTCAAGTGGGATCTCCTTGTCATGCCGGTAACGTTGGAAGCCATCAGGCCCGTCAAGGTTAGATTTTTTTCTCATCAGAGAATAAAATTTTCTTCCACCTTTCATTGTCCCATGTTTGGTGCTGTCTTGCAAAGTCCAAATGGGAAATTTTGTGGTGTTGAAGGAGACGAGGCCTTTGAAGACGTTTTTTGTTCTTAAAACCCTTCTCACAGATGCTGTCTGATGGTTACTGGGTGCAGTCGGCACCAGTCATGGCCTCAATTTGGGTCGAGGATTGTCCCGTGTCTTGATGGACAGCCAATCGGATCCTCCAGCTCAGCGTCGTTGGAAGTTTTTTGGGTCTACCACTTGATGTTTTTGTTCCATAACCTTCAGGATATTTTTAGAAATTTAAAGTGACTGTCTTACTGCGTCCAACCTCAGCAGGGATGGCGCATCGCACGAGGCCTTGCTCAACAATCTGACCATGTTCAAAAAGAGAAAGATTTTTTGCCTTTGCCATCAGGAGGTCATGACAGTGTGAATACCTGACAAGAAATGACATTGAATCCACATTTTTGAATGGATTTTGGCTTTTAAAGGCTGTGGTCTTAAACTTTTGATCGGCCTATTTCAGTTTAATTGTTGTTTTCAATAAATTGCTTTCTCAATTTTATTTGTCTCACTCCCATTTCTTCTTTTTGCATTTTGAAACTCTACTTAAAACCTTCTTAAGATCTAACACTGCAAAATGTAAAGTCATGCAATTTCTGGTCTTAAAATTTTGATGAGGTATACATACATATACACATTCTTTTATACTGCTGTTATTTCTATATAGATATTTTTTAGATATCCTTTTACCCTCATACTTTTTGTGGTTGTTGTTTCATCTGGTTCTGGAATAAAGGACAAGTTGTTTGTAATTTACAGAGATGTCCGTTTCACATTTTTACTATATTTTTCACCTGTTCAAACAATAGTTTAATCGAATTGAACAGAACAATCAATAGATGAAATTGATAATTACATTACAAAAATAATGGCGAGGTGCAGCTCTACTTAAAATTCAAATAGATGACATGACATGATCTGTTATTGAGTTCAGCTAGTTCAGGAGGATTTTAAAATCTTTAAAATCCAGTCACCATGCAGACCCTGAGGTAACATGTCCGTGACTACTCTTTGTAAAATTACTTGAAAGCTTAAAAGTTTTTATGTGTCCCATGTACAAAGAGCCACAAACCCCTCTCCCTGCCATTGCTGGAAGAAAAAAAAAAACCTTGGAGAAAGACTGAAATGACAAAAATCTATTATTATCATTATCTGCACCGCCCTAAATAAATCTGTACTCTCCTTAAGATGTAAGAGGAGAGATCTGAGGAGATGGAGCATGGGAAGCAAAGGGAGATGGAAAAAGAAAACCAGTAATGGGAAGAATAAAAATAGATGAGGTGGAAAAAAATAGCGTAAAGGGCAGATGAGAGAAAACAGCAATTGGGGAAGATTGGTTGTTCTTCGTCTGCTTCTCATGAATAATGGAGTTTAGTGCTTTCCCACCACATGTTCTATGCTGCATTGTCACCACAGTGAACAGGCAAAAGCTGAAGCCATGGATAAAACAGTGACTACTAGTCGAAGCAGCTGCATATAAATTGAAAATGCTGTAAAACAGTAAATTCAAGGTTAAGGACATGGACAAAAACTGCTGCTGTTGGTCATTTATGGATATCTACAAATGACCACATCTGCAACATATCAAATTTAAGAATCCACTTGCAACTAACAAAAACAGGAACCTGAAAAGGTCTAAGAACTTAATAGAGTAGACTTAAAAGACAGTCATATTTACGTAGTTTACCACCACCAGTGTGAATGTGTGAGTGAATGAATAATGGGTCCATTGTAGGTGTTTTGAGTATGCATTAATAGAAAAAGCGCTATATAAATCTAATCAATCATTATTATAATTATTAGGAGGCCAAGCCCGCATTGGCTGGGGGATGCGAATGCAAAGCATACGCGTCTTCCAGCACCAGCGGTGGTGGAACCCTATTGTTTTCGGTTGGATTTTTATTATTTAGGAGGCCAAGCCCGTGGGTGCTGGGAGATAATGTCTCCCAGTACCAGCGGTGCTGGAACCCTATTGTTTTCGTTCTGATTTTTCTTTTTCTTTTTATTCTTCCATTGATAAAAGTGGTGCTGCAGCGTAAATCGTGCAAGACAGGGCAGTGCAATTTGAAGGGTTGGTCCAGACCCCTGCGAGTACCTCAGACACAAAAAAAATCACATATGTCCACCAGCAGGGGGCTCTATAATCAAGACAAATGCATTTTGGTCTACAACTCATACACCGTATGCCGCACTTTCAAGAACCACATATGGTCAGATTCCCTGCAGTGTTGAATCACGTGGGCTAGGCCACGCCCATTTCCACCTATAGTTTTTTCAGAAAATCGCGAAAACTGGAAAATCTACTTTTTCTAAATCCTCCTAGGGATTTTGTTCGATCTGCATGAATCATGGCACATCCATTTCCATTGATAAAAGTGGTGCTGCAGCCTAAACTGTGCAGAGCGGGCGGGGGAGTGCAATCTAGAGGGCTGGTCCAGACCCCTGCACGTACAGTACCTCAGACGCAAAAAAATCACATATGTCCACCAGCAGGGGGCTCTATAATCAAGACAAATGCATTTTGGTCTACAACTCATACACCGTATGCCGCACTTTCAAGAACCACATATGGTCAGATTCCCTGCAGTGTTGAATCACGTGGGCTAGGCCACGCCCATTTCCACCTATAGTTTTTTCAGAAAATCGCGAAAACTGGAAAATCTACTTTTTCTAAATCCTCCTAGGGATTTTGTTCGATCTGCATGAATCATGGCACATCCATTTCCATTGATAAAAGTGGTGCTGCAGCCTAAACTGTGCAGAGCGGGCGGGGGAGTGCAATCTAGAGGGCTGGTCCAGACCCCTGCACGTACAGTACCTCAGACGCAAAAAAATCACATACGTCCACCAGCAGGGGGCGCTATAATAAAGACCAATGCGTTTTTGTCAATAACTCCCACACCGTATGTCGCACTTTCAAAACCCACATACTGTCAGATTCCCTGAATGGTGCTGAATCATGTGGTCTAGGCCACGCCGATATCCACCCAGAATTTTTTTTCACAAAATCGCAAAAATTGGAAAACCTACTTTTTTTAACTCCTCCTTGGGTTTTTCTCTGATCTGCATGAATTTTGGCATATCAACTCTTCTCCTGTACATGATCACAAGTTACTAAAATAATTTTGTTCGGTCAAAAAATGCGGAAATTATTAACAAACAAATTTCTGTAGTGAGCTCAAAGAATGCGAACTGTTGCATATCTCGGTCAAAGTAAATGCTATCGATACCAAATCTTACGTCCTTGGTTGACATGTATCTGTGAGGGTATGAGCCAAATTTGGTGAATGTTGGCCATTAGGGGGCGCTGAAAATATGAGAAATTTATATCTCGTAAATGGCCGCACCAATTTATACGAAATTTGGTGGGTATGATGAAGGGCCATTCCTCCGACCATATGTTGAAGGTGGGTGCAGCCGGCCAATGTGGGCATGGCTTATTATACGATAAACAACAAACATTTAGTACAGCTGAACTCTTATGCTGAGGACTGTGAAATTTATGGGGATCCTATAGAATAGGACACAGATCTTCCATAACAAAAATTGCAGATGTATTTTTCTAGGTGGCGCTATAACGCATGTGTATGCATTTGTTCATCTAACATCCACATTTTAAATGACACTTTCATAAATTTTATATCCATGTATTGTCTGGATAGAGCTGGGTTTTCTGACATAGGCTCCACTCACTTCCGCTTTTGAAGTCACTACATATTGAAAATGTATTTTTTCAAACTCCTCCTAGGGCTTAAGCTCCATCGACATGAAATTTTGCACATACAATCTCCAGGCTTGCCTGAGCCAAAGTTATCAAAAGAATTTTGCTACTCCAAAAACTGCGCTACTTATAAACAAAAAAATTTTTGTGCTAGCTAAAAAACATATTACATATTTTTGTCAAGGTAAATGCTATCAACATCAAACTCAATTCACTTGTTTAAGAGGTCAACCAGAGGTTCTGTGCCAAATTTGGTGCAAGTCAGCCAATGGGGGGGGGGGCTATAAACAGAGAAACATCAGGTCACATGAAAGTTAATCAGATTTGCACGAAATTTGGTGAGCATGATGTGAGGTCACTCCTTACGCCAGCCGTAAGGTTTAGTAATGATTGGTCAACATGGGTGTAATTTATTAAAACAAGTCCAAGTCGCCACACATTAAGCCTTTTGCACTTCTGCCGCATTTTTCCCATTACAGCGGATGAAGCAACTGAGATGTTGGAATAATAACTACAACTGTAAACCATTATGAAAGGGGCCAATCCTCCCTGAGCTTGCCCCGAGACTGTCATCCTTCGGGGGCCGACTTCCGTGGGCTCCTCAGGGGCCCGGGGAGGCTTGGCCCCCGTTCATAACTGCTTGCAGTTCTAGTCATTGTTATATTTAAAACACAGTTTGATAGAAACAAAGACTTTTCAACATGACTGTCCCATATTTAAAAACAATATCTGGCAGCAAAATGTAAAAATAGCAGAGTCGACTGATCTAAAATTAAACACAACGGTTGTGGTACTGTCAACAAGCTGCCTACAAGTATTTAAAATCCCACAAGAAATTTGCTTTTCATCCACACATTTGCAAGGCTAATGTAGCAATGAATCCCCTGAAGTGGGATTAGTGCTGTTGAGTAAAGTTAACCTTTTCCTGTCTGACATTTATAAAATGGTGGGAAGCAGCTCAGAGGCGTTTAGTAATTTACTTCTCTTCTTAATTACCATCACTCCACTTTGTCTCTGGGGTGTGTGTGAGTTAGTTGGATAATTGTTGGAAATGTTCTCTGAAATTTGTATGATCAATAAAATAATGGATTGTGTACCACAAGTTACATTGTAAATTATTATTTTGTCGCTCCACCTGGAGTCTGTCAGTTGTAACGTCGGTATGACCGTTTACGGGATGCAGCATTGCTCATGATATTCTTTCAATATCTTGAAAGAAGAATGTTTGATTTAACATTTTTGGTGATTTTTTTTTGTCTTTCCCCAGTGATTTCTCACCATTTATTACAATATTATCTACTGCATTTTGCATTTTTCACTGTTTTCTATGTTTAATCTACTAATCATGCAGATGTTCATATAAGTTAAGAGTAAATTCAAAGGTTATTAGATCAAATTAGAAAAAAAATATGAAAAAGTGACTTTCAACAAAATATATAATTAACTGAACATAAAATGGTCTGTCATTTATCCAACTCCATGGGTTTTACTGGTGAATCTATGTTGTAGAAGTTTTTCTACAGAGCCTCTGAAAGTCCAGATGGGTCATATCTCATGACCATGAATGACGACAAACTGCATTTTGCACCAATTATTTACATGCATTGATAGGATTAGTGGATCAACAGGTATTAAACATCCACCATCAACCAAAAGCATCTACTGACGGTGTTTGAGTCTTAAGAAATCCTAGAAAAATTTCTATTAGTTGTATTTCTCACTTGAATAGCATGTAAAAGCTCAAGACAAGCCATATCTTGTTTTACAAGAACATATAAGAAGAATTTTTCATCCACCTAAATCTGTTATGTTACTGTTCTTTGTGTGTGATGATTTGCTTGCAGCAGATTCCTTTATCACAGTCCACCTTCTGAAGATGATGCCTGTCAGTCTGTGTTAGTCATCAGTTTGTGTTTGGTCATCAGATATGACCCATTTGGATGTTCAGAACCTCCGTAGTGAATGTGGAATCACCATCATCATCTACAACAGGGTTCCCAAACTTTTAAACTTGCGACCCCTAAAATAATGGTGCCAGAGACTGGCAACCCCCACTATCCCCGAAGTGACTGAAACATTAAAAAAATGTGCACGCAGGACTCACACAAAGATACTGTGGGATATTTGCTGCATTGGGTACTGGACATTTTACTCATTGTGTTCTATTTTATGTGCAAGGGTTCAAGGGGGGGTTTGTGCTAATGTCTTTTTTGGTTAATGTGTCTGTTTTACAATGCTTATTGGCCTTTATAGGTTTATTTTGATTTTTATTAATGTGACACCTTTAGTCAAACCTGTTGGCTGAACAATGCCTTACCTGTTTGTCACTGTCACACTGTGGTACATGCACTACTGATGAAAGCTTTCCTTTAGTAAAGTAAAAGCACTTCCTGTGTTTCTTGACACTAAAAGAGTAAATTTCCTTCTTTCAAAGTATAAGTGGAACAATAATCTACTCTAACTACCTCAGGGATCACTTCATGAGGTTTCTGAAAATCATCTCGTGGGACACCACTTTAGGAACCCCTGTTCTACAACATTGATTCACCGGGAAAACCCATGGAGTTTGATAAATGAGAGTGGATGTAGACGCTTGATTTCACGTTGTTAATGATATGTTTGCTGAAAAAGTCCCTTTTTCTTCAATTTTCTCTGTTTCTGATATAATAACCCTCAACTTTAAGCTGACCTTTTATGAACATGATACATGATCAGTGACTTCAATACAGGAAAAGACATGATTTTCACTGAAAAACGTAAAAAACAGAGCATAATATTTTAATAAATGGTGATAAATCACTTAACAAAGGTTAAGTGGAGAGAAAAAAATCATTCATTTGGGAACTGCCATAAAAGTAGCACTGGGCCTTTATGGGTTAAAAAGAATACATATTTAATATTTAATTCCAGCTGCAGCCATTTGTCCCACTTAAACATTCCCCGGTCAGGACAAATAAGCACTCACTCTGACAATGCTTCCAACAAGCCCTAACAGTACTTAAATATACAGTAGCAGCACTCTCAAATCAATACATAATAAAAATAAAATAAGCCATTTTGGACCTCTATGTGTATCAACAAAAAATGACAAAATGACTGACATACATTCAATTATTTCATCATTTTTAAAAGATGTGGCTTTGGGATTAGCTGCAAAACAGACTCAGTGAAAAGAGCTGTTCCTGTTTGCTGTAAAACCTATTTAAGGCCCATTTAATGCTCTGCAATACAGATGGAGCATTCTGTCCATCCTCTGAGTTCATAACGTCTATATCTCTGTCCTCTTTGCTAACCCAAATGGAGGAAATGGAGCAGTACCACCAGGAACCATGGGGGGCAGTGATGAGATCTGAAGAGAATAATTACATTATACTAGACAATTTCCATACGTGGAAATTCCACACGTTTCCACACGTGGAAATTGTGAGAGGGGCTCGGGGGGTGGGGGCATGCCATAAGCATTAAAAGGCCATGCCCAACTCCAGGCTGAAGCAGCATGTAGTGGGACAATGACATGGTGAAATGGTTGACAAACACAGCAGACATGACAAGAGACTTTATTCATTTGTTTTAGACATGTGTGGCCTGATTCTCTGATGCCAATTGCCTGACACCTGAGCTTCTGCTGTCTTGTTGATTTGGCGTCTGACGTCTTTATGGAGACCTGTATACAGATGAGAAGTCTCCCACAGTCTCTCTCAATCCTGTTAAAGCATTGTTTAAATAGGCTCCTTTAATTGAATAGCTCCATGTGTATGTGGTTCGAGGTGAGGTCATTCATTTCATGTGGAGAATTTTTGTGAAGTTCTTGAGTTGTTTATTTATATTTTTATGTTGTTTATTTTTTTAATTCCTATTTCATTTATGTATTATTTTATTTTAAATTGATTTTATGAGATTTTTTTTAGTCGTTTTGTTAATTAATAGATAATATTATATTAATTATAATTAATTAATTATATTACTAGTAGTATATTATTAATATTAATATTTTTATTATCAGATGTAATTGAAGAGCTTTGTCTGTGTGTGTGTGCGTGTGTGTGTATGTGTGTGTGTGTGGTCAGAGGTGATCAGATCTGGGTCATGTGAGGTCAATTGTTTCACATGGAGGATTTGTGTGAATTTATGAGGTTAAATTATTTGTATTTTATGTACTTACTATTTTGAGTGTATTGTTTTTCCTTTTATTTTAACTTGATTTTATGAGCTTTACTTTTTGGAGCAGTTTTTGGTGACTGTGCATTTACTATTTTTAATGTTTTTCAAATTTTTATTTTAACTTGATTTTAAGAGCTTTATTTATGTATTTTTTTTAGCAGTTTTTGGTGACTAACTGTCTGTGTGCTGACTGTGAGCTCCATTTGTGTGTCTATGATGAATCGGAGTTGCCTGAATTTCCTGTTGATTTTATGGTTGTTCCTCTCTGAAGCTCTAATCAGCGCTCTTCTCACCATCTGCACCTCACACACAGCAGAGGGGCCATTACCATGGTGATGAACATTCCAGTACAGACACAGAGCAGAGAGACACGCTTCTTTCTGCCTCTGAGAAGCTGTGGAACAGCTCCCGAAAAACTGCCAATTACGAGAAAAATGTAAATGCTAGGTGAAAACTAAAATGACCGTGAGTGGCAGAAGGACCTGGGGATCATGGATATATAATTTTTTTGTCAGTACTGTGAGAAAGGACCGAGCTATGACTCCGTGATTGATTGTTTATAATGAGACACATAAAAAAAGTGCAGACATAATCAAATGTTTCAGAGCTTTTTCCTTTTATGGTCCTGCTCAGACACATTGGGTTTAACTCACCACTTCCAGATCTCCTTCAGCAGGTACTTTGCGGTTATCTGCATTGTTTTCTCCTGCGTCGTTATGAAGGTTGGCCTCCTTCTCCTTCTGCTCAAAGTACTCCAGGAAAGATGGCTTTACTGGCTGCAAGGTCTCATCTCTCCCTGTGGAACATACAAGCAGTCGAGTGTTTACACAACTACAGCACAAGCATATATAAAACAAGGAAATGACACCAACAACCACTGGTGTCGGTTGAGTCCTGGATGCTGCCGTCCCAGCAGGAGGATGTAGGCTCGGTTAAAGGTTGTAAGAGATACGCACATGTGGTTGAGGCAATAAATCAATGTCTCTGTTTTAAATAGAGCGGAAATGATTAATCAATTAATGGAAATGAATCAAAAATTATTTGATTACAATTTTCCTGAATCAAAGCTTCGTTTTCTTAATTTCACTGCCGTTAAACATTGGTTCCACTTATTGTGAAGGACATGATGCCAGGATCAACAGTTGAAGTGGATTAGAAGAGATGAGGACAAAAATGCAGAAAATGTCTATATGCTCACTTTTCATCATTGGAACCATCACTTATTCCTTTAAACTTTTAAGCTTTCATACAAACATTAAAAATATTTGGCTTTATTTTTTTCAGTTGTATGTTAGTTCCATCTTAAATTTTTAGTAGGTTAGTAAGTTGGATACAAATGTGTTGAAGACTGCAGTGCACATATTGTTTGCAGATGTCATTTGACTATCTATAGATATTTTTATAAATATACTTTTATACTGTTATTGTTATTTCTATACAGATATTTACAAGACTTGCACGAGTTACAATTTTTTGGGCTGATCACGATTTCCAATTTGCAGAGTGCTTCGACAACCGATACCAATTTTAGCCAATTCAGATCTAATATTTTCCAAAAGTAACACACAAGCTATTGCAATGTAACTTCCCATTAGAACATTTATTTTAAAATTAGAAGAAAAGTGTACAAAAAGGTGCCAGGTTTTCTGTATGAAAACAGGTACATTGATTGGCCATGCCATGTAGGTCAAGAACTTTAAACTAAAATAAACATTAACAAACATTAAAGAGAAAAACTTTCTTATTCACCATTCAAATAACAAACTATGTACAAAAAAGGTGTTGATTTGAAACATGATACCATGGAGCAATATTTGGCTAATAATGAGTAACGCTGTGCCATTTTTCTGTATGAAAAAACAGGTGCATTCAGTGGCCATGTAGGCCAAGAATAAATAACTGAAAATTAAAATAAATAACCCAATAGCAGCATTAACATTTGTACATTAATGGCAGATTTTTTTTTGCAAACAGAAGCATCTGTTTTATCTCGATAGCCTGCTTCTCCTGTCATCTGTCACATGTCCAGCCAAGCTGAATAAGTGTTCACTGTCCACACTGGTGCACTGTGCAGAGAGGTAAGCACGGGCAAGTGGCACCAGAGCAGGGAAACAATCTTTGTTGATCTTCCAGTAGGCCAATGGATTTTCTCCCCTGCCAATGGGCACCTCTGAGAGGTAGCTCTGTATTTGTACAGACAAGGGGCTGGCCAGATGATCAATCTCAGCAGTCTCCCCCTCAGGATTTCGTCATGAAGTGAAAGTTTTTTGGGACATTAACAGGCTAAGCATAAAGGTGAAATCCATCCATTAATTTATTTAAAGTCTACATGAGTAAATTGGGTATATCTCAGGAAATTTGCTGAATAAGATAAGTAAATAAAATTAATAAATGAATAAATAATTAACCAACCTTGGGTCAAGAACTGTGGCCAATGTGTAAAGGGTCTCCTTCTCAATGTCTTTGAACCTTCTCCTGACTTTCTCAGACAAGGTGGGGGTCTTTGTTGTGCCAACTCCATGATCAGTATCTGCACTTCTCTCCAAAAGTTGTTTAAGCAAAGTGATTGACGGGATGACGTCTGCAGCAGTTGCGGTAGATGTGCTTATTTTTCTAGTAAGCTCCTCAAAGAGAGTGAGGACATTCTCGATTACACCCCACTGGTGTGGCCAGCCACGTGGTCCACGGCTTATGCCCCAAGTGCACGTTTCTGCTCAGTCAGCGATTCCAGCATATAGAATGTACTGTTCCACCTTGTGGAGACATCTTGCCGTAGACGTTTGCTTGGTTGGCCTAGCTGTGCTTGTATTGTCACATAGTCAGGAGTAGGTCAGTTGCGAATGTTTAAAATGTCATACAATTTTTCTGGCAATTGCGACAGTGTCAGAGATGGCTCGTTGGGAGAACACACAGTCATGAACTGCCAGCTGTAAAGTTTGCACCGTGCAGGACAAGCTCGGCAGATTTGCATCTTTCATGGCCTTGATCATGTTTTTAAGCATTGTCTCTCAACACAACATGAACATTGGCCTTATCAATTTACCAATGCTGTAAGATTTCCTTGAAAGCGGTGGCCAAGTTTTTGGCAGTGAGAGACCCTGACATCTCTTTACAGTGGAGCATTACTTGCTGTAATCCAAAATTCTCATCCATCCACTGTGCCGTTAGACTAAACATGGACATAAGACTAACATTTGATGTCCAAAGGTTGGCTGTAAAACTTACTTGAGTGTTTCTACTGACATGCAAGGTACTGTGAATATGGTGCGACACATCCTCAAACATTTCTTGCAGTGCAACATCCAAGAAATACTGGCGACTTGAGATATCTGGGAGACAGAAAATGAATGAGATTTTGGAATCCCATGTTTTCAACTTCATCAAATGGCTGGTCATCCAAAGCAATGAATTTCATGATATTTTTTGTGATTCTTTTACCCTTTCCCTTGCTTAGAAAAGACAGCATGGGTTGCTGACTTGTGGATGGCTCACCTTCACTACTCGTATTAGCTGCATGTTTACCTTTGTACTGACCCTTGTTAGCCTCCTAAAACTAGATGAATTCTGCCACTTGGTGTTGTTTTAGGTGTCGGATGAGATTAGTCGTACCAAACATTTTCGTTGTTATTCCTCCTCGCCCAATTTTAGCCTTGCAGGTGTTGCAGACTGCAAAGTTGCTATCCTCCTCACACACTTTGAAAAACTTCCATACAGCTGACGTGGTGTAGCCTAGGTCACCAAACCCAAGAGTTGCACATGTGAATGTTACGCTGCGTGTGGTATGGGGCCAGTGCTGCCAGATGGGTAATGTTGAAGTATCGTACTGGTACTCACTAAAAACGAAATTATGTCTATAACTTCCATTCCCTGAGGAGGAGGAACGAGGTGTTTCACCCAGGGGCAGGGGTCTACATCACGTACATGCATGCTGCGCGTTCTCGTAGGCTGCCTCTCTGTATAAAGTAGGCTACTGTACACAAAAGAAATATGGGTAAATTTGTAGCATAGCCACAGAATGTGTATTGGAGAATGTTTTTTTTTAATTTACTCATATCTCTGTAATGCCTGTTCTACCTCTAATATGAAATGGGTGTGTCTGAGTGCTCGCAGACATGAACGTTCATTAGTGGATGTGGTGCAGGTGTGTGGGAGGGAAGTGAGACACAGAACACACTCGAGGTGTCTGCGGGAGACTCGAGTCATAGTTTCCCAGCTTTTGTTTGCATTAAAAAACTCAAGGACCAAGTGGAAGAAACTCGCGGTGAGACCTTTCAATAAACTATGGTTATTAACTGTTGTGCCTAGAGGAGCGGCGCAAGAGGTGTGCAAGCGGCTGTGTTCAGGGGAGCGCGCAGCCTCGGGTCCATGGAGACTCTTTGTTTGGATTACTTTCGTTTCGTTTGGATTCCTTGGTTGTGGACTATTTCCCATCGGATTACTACATTTCCTTTGGATTATATGACCTGACAAAAAGGACAAAGAGCTGGGAAGCAACATCAAGTTAGAAACTGAGACTAACTGGGGATCCTGCTGCAGTCAGTGCCGGGTGTTTACTGTACTGTGGTCTGTCCTTATTTGTGTTGACATTAAGACTTTAAAGTAAATGGCATAAGGCTGTATTGAATAATCATTTCGGACCTAGTTTAATTGCCCTATTGTATTCAGCAGAAAGCAGGGTCACAATTAGTTTCAGTCACACTTATAACCTCTTCTTGTAAATTGGTAACAGGGGCTCTGAGAGGCCAAGCGTTACAAATTTACATACAAACCAACGTGATCTCATAGGCTGTCTATCTACTCTAAAAATTACATACAGACATTTAAGTCGGATTAGTATATTAATAAATTATGAATTTCACCTGCGCTCAAAATCAGTCAATTTCTGACTGACCGGCCGGTCGCAGGTCATGGCCAATGACGTCAAAATTGGCCAATTTCCGAGCATGGCCAATTAAGCGGTGCAAGTGTAATATTTACCGTGTGCTTGCATGAGACTTGAGAGTGAGAAACTGAACTTTAGAGAGAGATGTAATATGCTTTACTCTAGCAAACATTGAGAGGTATAATATAGCTAAAATAAGAATGCATTTTACGTATTCATCATTTATGAGCCACACAATCCGAATCCAGATCTGATCAGTTTTGTCATAAGCCCTCATTGTGTTTTCTTTCCATTTATAAAACCTTATTAAAGTGTAACTTTAGCCTTGCAGTCTAACTCCACTGCACTTGAAAAGTACTAAGGAGAATCACAAGACACCTATCCAGAGCCATACAGATGTGTGAAAGGGTTAGTTTTGGCTTTGTACTAGTTTATCACATAAAAGTTCCATGAAGACCCTCATGTTATTTTGGCATATGACCTTATGAGAATGTAAAGTTACTATCCAACTATGGTGTTTCTGTTTGTTTGTAAACAGTCCAGACTAAAATGTGACAGTTTTGGCTTCTTTTGGACAAATCTTTAGATCTTTAGTGCAACTATTGACAACACAAACTATACGGAAATCAGAGATCAGTTGTGGTTTTACTGTGGCTGTTTTCTGTCTAAAAACAGAGCTAACAGAGCTCCAATATAAACTACTGGCTAATGCAGCACATGAATACTGATAGACACAGTGTTATTTTTGTTTGAAGAAGAAAACTTGATGATACCATAATACAGATGTATGTGAACAACAAACTTCACACTTTATTCAGTGAGAGATGCAGTCTGTAGAGACAATTTTTTGATTTTATTATAGAACATAAAATTGCATAATTCAGGGTATTAGTAGTGGTGAGTGCATTCTGGTTCACCACTTACCCCGTTGATATTTTGGAATATCGGTACAACGTATAACTCTTTTAATCGTCACACATTTAGGAAAACTACAAGGTGAACTACTTCCAAATTCCTCGTTATCACATTTTCTAGCATTTAATTCAGTTTCAACGTGTAATCAGATGAAAATACAGTAAATCTTGTTGTCTACATGTTTAATTACCATTTTTGTCTTTTGTTATGTGAAATGTTTGTCAAAGCACATGCCTTATGTCTATATGTGAATGTTCTGTGTGTGCAGCAGGAGCAGCTTCAGCCATAGTAACAGGCAGCAGCTTGTTACTTAGTAATAGTAAGTGTTGTATAGTAATAAAGTAATGATTCTTCACTACTGTACTCAAGTATGTTTTGGGAGAATTTGTACTTTCACTTTTACTTCACTACATTTCCTAACTCAATTGCATACTTCTACTCCGATATATATATTTTATTTTTGATTTCGATATATTTTAAGTAACCTTACTTGTTACAAAAATTTATTAAAGAAAATTTGGTGTTTTCACTGCTGAGATTACAAATGACTGCAACAAAGTCAGGAGGCTGATTTGACATTGGACTTAAGTGCAAACGATGGTCCACACTCAACCTGTCGGCAATCTGTTGTTGTGAGGAAGAGTTGAATGAAGCGATGCCAAAAAACAGGTTGGTATTATGTCAGTGGTTTAGAAATGTAATGTAGGCTCCATGTTTTGAGCTGCCACATAAGCTTCATAGTTTTCTTTTTTTTTTTTCTTCAAAATTTGAACATCTATAATTACAGCAGTAGCCTACTCCTGTTTAGGTTTTTGAAAACTTGCTTTTAAAGTGTGTGATGTAGGCATCATTTTCAATATTTTGACCTCTTGTCTTTTACTTTACCATTTTTAAATCCTGGGTAAACTTTATAATATACAAAATTGTGACTGCCTTTGGATGTTATTAACATTTACTTGTGTTTTTGCGTTCATTACTTGAGTACATTTAATTGTAGACTGCTTGTTATACTTAAGCACAGTAAATACTAGATACTTAAAGACTTTAACTTTAACATTTCAGTTGGTGACTTCAACTTCTACCAAAGTAATTTTTTGGTAGGGTATCTGAACTTTTTTATACAACACTGATTTAAACCATGAAGGAAATGCTGAATTACATTGATGCACTCAGTGATTTAATAATAATAATAATACTAATAATGCATTAGATTTCTATAGCGCTTTTCAAGGCACCCAAAGCGCTTTACATTATTGATGCATTATTCTTTCGC
>JAPQRQ010000019.1:33542748-33557115 GCA_037367365.1 Apogon talboti | reverse complement strand
TGCGCGAGGAGAGAGAGAGAAAGAGAGAGAGAGGAGAGAGAGAGAGTGAGAGAGAAGAGAGAGAGAAAGAGAGAGTGAGAGAGAGAGAGAAAGAGAGTGAGAGAGGAGAGAGAAAGAGAGAGAGAGGAGAGAGAGAACGAGGGAGAAAGAGAAGGAGTGAGAGAGGAGAGAAAGAGTGAGAGAGGAGAGAGAGAGAGAGACAGAGTTCACTGGAAGTTTCTGGATAAAGAACTGTCACATGATAAGGCTGCAATAAAACACAGATAAAGAAAGCAGTGTATATGTCTTATATAAAAAGGAAAAATAAATCAGATTTTCAAATTAAAGGAAATTCTTCAACAAACGTTTGACATATATTTGTTTTGTAATTTGTTTGTTGTACTGAGTGGAACTGATCTGTCAGTGTAGTTCATGCAGCTGTAGCTATAGACAGGTCCAGTCAAGGTTTTCTCATTGGATTGTGGTACTTTGAGGCATGCTCTTCAAAATAAGCTCTGGGAGCCATCTTGAATTTTGCCTCAAATTCAATATGGCTGTCAAAATTCCAATATGGCCACCAAAACACCTAAAATGTTATCTGGAAGAAGCCTAGTAGGTGAAAGGCTGAATTTTTTCACTAATTTGTAATGATAATAAACTTGACCCAGTTTGTTGGATACCTCAGCAGTACGCCATTGGTGGTTAAATCCAATATGGCTGCCGGGCCCACCATGCTTTTTTGAAAATAGCTATATCTCCTGGTCTGGTGGAGATATGGCTATAAATTTGGTGTCTATCCCCAGGTTTTCAGGGGTGAGAAATCCAACTATGCCATCAGATTCAAAATTAGGTCATGACAAATTCAAGATGGCCGCCAATGGCGATGTCCATGATCTGTTCATCGGTGTTTCCCATATCCTACAACAGTCACAAAAGTAATTATAGGGCATATGCATAGATTTCAGTGTCAACAAATATGTTCTGTTACTTCAACCACAATATCTACAACTGTTGCCATGAATTCAACATGGCTGCCTAATCCAGCTTCGGTTTGATGAGCGGTAACAACTGTAGAGTCAGAACCTTTATCCTCTGAGCTCAGACAGAAGATAAACGTTCTGTTAGAGAATCTGGTCACAGAAACTAATCTCAGGTCTATTCCAGACTCAATGACTCCGTTCCACAGTGAAGACAATGAGGAGCCCTGACCCAGATTCATTGAATCTATAGTTCAAAATCTACAGACACATTGGAGTGTGTTTTATCATTGTGACTGCCAGATTCTTCCAAACGGGCACTGACACCATTTCTACGTTCCAAAGTACCCGACAAGGGGAGATGCAGTGTTTGCAAGGAACTCATCAAGGACAATGATGACACTGCAGAAGTGGGACCCAGTGGATTGCGGTCTCTTCGGCTTATGTTGATAGAAGGACTGGTATTGATGACACGTTATGCTCTCCACCATAGACACCACATGGTGAATTCAACTTAGCAGGAGCATGGTTGTCTGGGTATCACCATGACAATATCATTGTTCATAAAAGCTGTCAGATCAATTTTCAAACAAGGTTGAATCAATTCGAGGTGGATACCCCTCAACAGGGCACCAGTACTGCAGAAGAGGTTCCAGAACAAACTGAGCAAGATGAAACTCTCCCGTACTGAATCTGCAGTGGATAATTAGAGAAGAAAAAACTCCGTTTTGTGTGTAACACAGACCCAAAATGATACGAAACCTTTCAATGATGGTGGACTTTGACGATGCTCAGAGGAGAATGTTTTCAGTAAAATCCAACATTCCATGGACTTGAAAGTGAATGTATCATGCTGCAAAAAAGTAACTCGATGTTCTTCTCAGTGGATCATCCTACGACATGTTTGTGCTTGATCTTTACTACTATAAGACTTGCTATGATACCTTTACCTATGTGTATAGCAAGAAGGAGCCAACTGCAGAGACTGAAGAACAGGAGAGATTGCAGACCTCAGTTATGGACAGATTTTTCCACCTGTTTCAGCGCAATGTTATCAAGGACCAAGAGGCTTTTCTGCTGACCGAGCTGTTAGAAGATCTCAAAGAGCTTAGCAGTGGTAAAGACCTTGGCGACTCACCCATGACAAAAACGGCCACTCTTAAGTTGAGGCTGTCAGAGAAATTCGGAAATTCCATTGAATTTCATACGTTTGGGAAAAGACTTGTGGTACATTCCAGCAGTGCACACTCCTTATCATATTCTGCAGCTACAATTGAAGGCCATGGTCACCAGGAAAGTGATCTGACAAAGGCATTTGCACGGCTTATCCATCACAAGGTATCACAGAAAGAAGCAGTCAAATGGCCTTTGGAAGCACACAAACTGTTCACCCTCCTTGATAGCCACAAACCCCATCAGTGCATTTATAATGCCGTCTGTTGGTCAATCAATCTTAGGAGACCCACAAATGAACTAATATATGTGACAGTTCCAAGGAAGGCAGAGGCAGAGAAAATCTCAGCAGTCAGCCAAAGGTGGGAAAAGCTTGTTACTGGTCAACGGTTACCATTAGGAACTGCTTTGAGTCTCACAATACACCGCATCACTGGTAGTTAGGAGGCGACCACTCTTCTGAACTGATGTGGAGTTGGTATCCCATATACTGATGTCCGTGAACGAAACAGCAAATGGACAAGTCTGTCACCATGCAGCATAAGCAGATGCTACCGCCTGGTTTTATCAAGGGTCGAAGTGTTCACGTAACGTTTGACAACTCAGATGGGAAACAACAGATGCTAACAGGAGCACACACTACTCATCACACAACTGGTACAATGTTCCAGACTAGACTGTCAAATGCTGATGCTGTTGCCAGTGCTACTCAAAAGCAATCAGACATGTCAAACATCATCGACAATGAGAAGTCTGACTATGGATCATTCAAAATTCCAAAACAAAGGACACCACCTCTATCATTTCCTGAGGTTAAAGATGAGTACAAGGGTTCAATGATCTTATCAGAAGCAATGGAAATGTAACATTGCCTGGGTTTTGATAACTGCAGTTGGAGACAATTGCCTAGAAGAACAGAGTTCCTCAGGCAGACAAGGATGAACTCGGAGCAGTTGGATCATGGACTTCATTTATGAAAAATGTGACAAACTGCTCGACTACAAAATGCAAACCTGAGTATCTTCCAGTGGTTCCATTGTAATCAGGGGACAAAGTAAACAAATGGTACATGGACATGATAGTTCCAATGGCAGATGATGTTGAATTAGATTATATCTTCACACATGCAGATGAGGCAATCAGCAGCAAGATGTTGATAATATCCTGGCTCAATCAGGAAACGTATGACAAGATCATACCCCTCATGGGAGGTGTTCACACACACAGATATCAAGACTGGCTCAGGGAGCTTTGACAAAACAAACAACCTCAGGGATGCCGGCAAACAAAGTGAATTTATTAAGTAAAAGAAAGAAAACATAAGGAAAGAGAGGGTCGTGCTGGTGTAGCGAGGCTGAGAGCAAAGCATCCGTTCTGTTAAGAGAGTCCTGGCGACTGCTGCTGTTGAGATTGCCACGGCAACTGTTGCTCCTGCAACCGCCAACTGTCGTTATTATGTTTAAAATGCTGGGGCCACGCCCCCAGCCAGGTAGCCCAGGAGAAACCAAACAGCCACGCTTTTTCAATCAATTTGGTTCAGGGACCCATGCTTCATGATACAGAAAGTGGCTATATAAATGTAAAAAAGCAGATAAACATATTCTTTGACCCTGAAAACCTGTATCTAGTCCCTAGAATTGTTTTTAGAACCTGTAGAACATGAGAAACACCAACAAAAACATCAAGGACATCGCCATTGGCGGCCATCTTGAATTTTTCATGACCTAATGACCTAATTTTGAATCTGATGGCATAGTTGGATTTCTCACCCCTGAAAACCTGGGGATAGACACCACATTTATAGCCATATCTCCACCAGACCAGGATATATAGCTATTTTCCAAAAAGCATAATGGGCCCGGCAGCCATATTGGATTTAACCACCAATGGCATACTGCTGAGGTATCCAACAAATTGGGTCATGTTTACCGGGTATCATCATTACAAATTAGTGAAAATAATTCAGCATGTCACCTAATAGGCTTCTTCCAGATAACATTTTAGGTGTTTTGGCGGCCATTTTGAATTTGAAGCAAAATTCAAGATGGCCCCAGAGCTAATTTTGAAGAGCATGCCTCAAAGTACAAGAATCCAATGAGAAAACCTTCACTGGAAAAACTGGCAGTTTTTTCCCGTCTCGAACCTGTCTACTAGGAGTCCTTAAAGGAACCGTCTGTAGGTTTTAAACATGAACATTTACAAGACTGTGCAACTGAGTCAGTTTTATCTGCACTGTCAAAGTCACTGATTAATGCTCTCGTGTCCCTCCTTAACAGGAGGCGCCCTATTGTCAGAAGGCCCGTTAGTCAGAAAAGGGTTAGGGTTAGGGTTAGGTGGGAACCCTCCTTAACTATAGTTTACTTTCCTCTGAACAAGGTTCCAAACATGTATTTCTTTCTGTAATAGCCAAGTAGATTCCACTCATGATCATATGTGTCAGTGGAAACAAGGAGCAATAATCTAGGAAGGTCTCACGGTATTAAAAAAAAAAAGAAACAAAACACAACATAACAGTGGTTAAATTAATAAATACAGTATGTGATAAAGTCTGCAGTTTAGCAGAACAAACAGACATATATTCCACAGAAGAGAAACCAGTTATACCAGTGTGTACATCATGTTTTATTCCACAAAAGACAAATAATGCTCATCAGCACTTGTGTCCAACAGAAAACGAATCATATTGTATTCTTGCTGCTTTTCAGTGCAAAATACTCAGGACAGTATGGTATGCCTGAAATGTAAACTTAGTAACACAAGGAGTTTCTTTTACCATCACAATGCTAAGTGGTGGCTAAATGACCTGCTTTTCAGGCCTGGTTTTACAAAGCCCTGCTCAAAGTGTAAACTCAGGAAGAAATTACCAATTGAAGTATAATGTCACGTAAATATTTAAATGAAATAAAAGTGTCAAAACTATTTATACCAGCTATAGGTCAATTTTTTTTTTTTTTTTGGTGTTTCTCTTATTTTCATACGTTTGCATATGATTTTTGTTTGGAAATACTGAAAAATAAAATATCTGTATGAATTTAGCAACCTTGAGACTGCTAATCATAATGTGATACGATGTGTTTAAACAAAGTAAGGATGATGATTGCATAAAATAACATTTCTGACCAAAAATATTTAAAAATGTGCTCGGTAACACGGTTTAATTTAAATGTCACTGATTTTGACAAGGTTTACCCTAAAGTGCTTAACATGCAGTGCCCACAGGAAACTCACTTAAATTTGTCTACGATGGGTTCAATAAGGTATTAAGCTACACTGATGTCAAAATTTAGCAAAATATGCTGGAAACTTTTGGACTTATTGACACAGATTTAAAGTGACATGGTTTAATCCTATTATGATGTAAGAACCAATGTGTCTAGAAAACAAGTCCAATAGTTTTAATACAAGCATTTATTAGACATCACAGTAATAAGCGAACAAATTAATGCATACAGAATAGGATAAGAGAAACTTAGATTTTTCTCATAGATGTAACAAAAAGCATTAAAAAAAAGTTGAGTGACATGAATAGAGTGTGAATGACAAAATTATTGGAATATAGCTTAATGAATGCCACTTCGATTCTGTACTAAGTCACTGAAATGAATATTATGTTAAAAAAGTGAAAAGATTTGTTACACCAAACCTCTGAAATGTTATTGCTTTATATGTTTACCTCAAAAGACTCAGATAAAAAATAACAACTGGGCAAACGGAAACCAATTTTGATGCTGAAGAAGAAAATAGGCTGTTACCCTTTGCCATTTTGATCAACCATTGTGTATTCATCCGCCGATCAGTATATTTTAAAACGAGGAGGGCAAAGAACAGCTCAGCGGAGTGATTTGTTTAGGACTACACCCAAGCTCCTGTCCGGGTGCAGCGGCTTCCTTTCGTTACTCAGTCTAGAAGAAAGCCGGGACGTGACGGAACAGGGGGGGTTCGCTTGCCGGAGGCCCATTAAACACAGATAAACACAGCTTCCTCGTCGCTTAAGACACGTCTGTGACCTACCTTAACCCATCGCACTTGTTTCATCTTAGAACTAATATCACTAACATGTCCTGGCAAAGCTACGTGGACAACCTGATGGCTGACGGCAGCTGCCAGGACGCGGCCATTGTTGGCTACACGGACGCCAAGTACGTCTGGGCATCGTTTGTCGGTGGTACTTTTGCCAATGTGACGGTTAGTATGATCTTTTTGTCATCGTTAATTCTTAGACAAGAAGCAAATGTCCGTTTTGCAGACCGGTGCATTTGTCTGCATAGTCAGGCCTTGTGAATGAGGATGAGGGCAGCAGTGTACACATGGTAACCGGTGGACCCTCACCAGACATAGGCATTTATGCACCGGGACTTCACAGCCGGTATTACATTTACGGATCTTGCGATCTTGCGCGTTACATTTGCGATCTTTTCTTCACACTTCACACTAGCTACCGGAGACGAAAGCTAGCTTAAGGCGCCACTAGCTAGTAAGCTAGGTAGCATTAACTGGATGTGTTCGCTTGTGAGACGGATCTGATTAATCGAAGAAAGCAGAAAAAAATATGAAGAGATCTTTGTCCCGTTTTCAACTAAAACCAGACTGAATACACTATCTGGGATTGGATTTTATGTACGGTGAATTATCTTTATACTTGACTTCGGCAGAGGGGAGGGTTTGTCAGAATTCCAGAGCAAAGTGTTAACATTAATTAGCAAGCGGTTGCTAGCGGTTAGCATAGTTACATCAGGCCCATCACTTCCCTTTGGAAAATCACTATTAACGACCACTATTTGCGCAAAGTTCGGGGTCCTATCACGCGTTCTTGGCATTATTTGGTTAGTCTTTTTTCCTCCTGGTTTCCGTGAATGCTACCGCCCCTGTCGTCCAAGATGGCGGATGCACTCCCAGTGTTTGATTCATTTTGTTCATGTAAACCGAGGGCGACGTCTGTGGAAGACCTCCGGTGGCAGCCAACTGGAATGTTACGCTAACTTTTTCTTAAGTCTTTAAATTACAGAGCGTACTCTCGAACTACTTTTAGCACTCCCGAATGCAAAGTTGAAATTATTTCACTTTTTAAGCCACCATTTTGTCTGATAAATAAATGATTAGTCGATAACTTGACTGTTGAGTGGCGGTCTATTTCCACTTGCGTAAATGCAGTAACCATTGTGTGGTTGTGACCGCCTTAGTGGCGGTGCACCGGTAACACAACCATGACCGAGTCCGCCGTCGTGACTGGGGAGTGTCCTCCGGTTCTGAACGGACAGAACCACAGCAGGAATGTCTGTCCATAGGTGTACGTTGAAGGCCGTGTGCGTACCCTCACACGCCGCTGGTCATCGGTTGGCCGGCCTGATTTCTGACCAAAATGAACTGATTGAGTTTGGTCAACGAATGTGTGAGTGAAACCTTTACACACGACCTTAGTTTTCAGAGACGAATGGAGTCTGACAGGGGAAGTAGAGGAGTGAGCCGAGCCCGGACGGTGGTTAGCCGACATGCTAACATACTCCGTTTACTACCGGGGTTGAGGGTTTGGTGACTGTGCACTTCTGGAGCAAAGGGCCACGCCTTTTGTTCTGCACAGTGGTCCAGACTCACCTCGGCTTCTTGGGTATTTGAGTCACAGGAAGCGAAGTCTGTGAGTAGAAGCTGGATCAGCAGTTGTCAGTATGTGGAGGCTCTTTGTTAGCATGTGTCGGTGATCTGCTGCAGGCCTTCAGTTTGTGTGGCTGGTAGAACTTCCACAGCTGTGACTAACACATGGGTGGACGTGTCTTCCATTTGCTTCAGTACCAGTCACTGTTTTCTGAACAGACAAGTGCCTACTGGGTTCTCACAAGTCTTGGTCGTTAAATTTCTGAGCAGTCAAAACTTAAATGAAACTACATGCCAAAAGTTCATCACTGAATGAGAATTTTAAAGTAAGATATTTTAACATTTTTCAGATTATTAAAAGATTGACCGGTCTTTACCTGAGTAGAGCTTTTTCTCCACTGACTGACGTGTGTTACGCTTTTCGCCCCTCGCTCCATTTCTTGCTGTTTCTCTCAAATATCACACTCGACTGAATGCAACAGCTCTTGTAGAATGACGGCAAGGCTGAGTTTTATTTTTTAATTGTATAAACTAAAGTCTAATTTCCTATTTTTGTAAAATCAAACATCCACGTTCATAATTTAACTTAGTTTTAAACCTGAATTGCATTGTGTAGTGCATCACATACAATAGTAATGAGTGGAAGGATCAAAGGTGTGCAAATAATCCTCTAATTATACTTTATCATTTCTATACTTTTTAATTCAGTGAAATCCTCGTACCAAAATTTGGAGATGATCACCAGTCAAGATGTATTTGAGTGTGTAAATAGACAATGTAAGCAGAACATGATAAAAGTATACAACTTGCTCCTGGAGGATTCTGTTGGGTTTCTGTAAATTGGCTTGAGAGTCTGGTTTACACCAGCTCTATATGTAAAGTGTCATGAGATAACTTCTGTTATGATTTGGTGCTATATAAATAAAATTTGATTTGAACTAGACACCTGTCATCTACAAATCAGCCTTATAATCTATCCAGCCTGTGCTCATTTTAACTCTGGGAATCTTTGACAGACCTTTGTATGAATATCAGGATCTTTGTCAAAGCCTGTAATATTATGACAAACTTGTGTGTAATAAAGCCAGCCAGGAGGAGCTGGTGTTGTGCATCACTGTGCCCATGTCCTCAGAGGTCAGGCTTTAACAATATGCTGCGAATAGTGTTTTTTGTTAGATTTAGTAGTGAAGAATACTTTGTTTTTCCATGTGTTGTGGTATATGTCAGATGTTTTACAGTTCTCTGACAATACAGGGTGTATAAAAAAAACCTCTACATTTGGATGGACTGCCCCCTTCCCAGGTTGGAGCCATCCTGTTATTGCAGCATGCATGGTCATGTGTAGAGAGGTGCTGGAATTTGGGGAGCGCTGACCTCTCCCAAGTACGCCAGGGTAAATCTGAGTCGGAGATGATAAGCAACACCTAATTTCACATTGATTCAAATGTTTAATTTCCACAAGGCTGTTGGTACAGTATGAGATGACTTCAATCTTCCACATCCTCCATTTCACTGAATACACACTCACTCCCTCCTGAGCATATGGAATACTGCATGTCTCAGAATGTCCACCTCTCCCCTGATCCGTCCCTCAAGGTCATCCAGGTCCATTGGTGGTGTGATGTACACCTTCGACTTGAGATGGTCCTACAAAAAGAAGTCCAACGATTGTCAGGTCAGGGGACGGGGGGGACGGCGAGCTGCCATGGGTTAAGAAATGAACCTGACACTGTGGCCACAGGGTTCCTGCTGTAACCTGGCAATGTGCTGGAAAACAAGATGGATGGCCACTGCCCCCTCCCGTCACATCTGATTCAAGTTCAATCCCACCGCGACTTTGCACAAACCAGTTTTATCTTCGATTGCTCACTCGTGAAAACCTGGGTCTGTAAATTT
Source organism: Apogon talboti (assembly GCA_037367365.1). NCBI lineage: Eukaryota > Metazoa > Chordata > Actinopteri > Kurtiformes > Apogonidae > Apogon > Apogon talboti. The sequence goes on along the minus strand of JAPQRQ010000019.1, from coordinate 33,547,501 downwards.
GGACAAATATCCACCAATCCCCTACCTACCAGTATCCATAACAACATTTTCCAAAAATGATCAAATGCAGGACTGTCATTTTTCAAAATGTATGTGTTTTTCTTTTTTTTGTTTTTATACACCCTGTATAAATTGACAAAATCCACACAATGACACTGAAGAAAAAAACAGAGTTTGACAAATGTCTAACGTTAATGTTTCCCTCCCCAGCCTGAAGAAATCGACGTATTAATAGGAAAGGACCGAGAGGGATTCTTCACCAGTGGGCTGACCTTAGGCAATAAAAAGTGCTCTGTTATCAGAGACAGCCTCCAAATTGATGGTGACTGGACAATGGACATCCGGACAAAGAGTCAAGGAGGAGAGCCAACATACAACGTATCTGTAGGCAGAGCTGGAAAAGGTGAGCACCACACCTGCTGTTGTGTTTTAGCACTGTACATGTTAGACGTACTACAGTGACTCCGTCTGCTGTGACACTGCGCCACCACCTTACCTACTTGTAGAAGTTGTGTGTTGTCTGTGCATGTGGAGTAGATCATGAATGCACCTTTCCTCAATATATGACGTGGCACTCAGGTGTCAAAGAGTCGTCCCTTTTTTAAAGTTCCATTTTTATTTAGTGTAATAAATGGCTTTAAACCCGATGTAATTATGCCAAAATCCGATGTACAGGTCCTTTAGGTTAGACTCGGTTTTAGGTTAGACTATGACTTAGTTTGTCAGGGTCAGTGTTAATGTTTTCCAGTGGGTTGTAAATCTAGTGGCTGCCTGTTACCCCTCATTAGCAGTTACCAGTGGACAGAAGGGTCCTCTTCACCTCCGTATGAAGACATTTCTGTGCTTCCTTTTTAGGGGCTCGGTGCAACGTCCCGAGCCCCTACTGTTCTTCTGCTGCGCGTTTATTATTTTTCAACATCTTCATCTTCCGGACAATATTTCACCGCGCTACTCCTCCTAGGGTTTTGAGAAAACCACTGCAAATTATACACCAAAATGTGCGAGTTCATCGTGCAGGGTGTGCTGCTATTCCTTTTAGAGATTCACGAATATTTCGCAGAGTTATTCGCAAAAAACTGCGAAATTTCTCCCATCTGAAATACAGAACAAAATCAGGCAGAAAAGTCTCCAGTTTTCCCAGTGCTACTGCTTCGCCATACTTTCACCTAGAAACTTCATTTAAACTTTAAAATGCAGGCATTTTTGTCCTGTCCGCAGGAATTTATTTGGTTTGAGGATGGGGTTTATGGTGTTCGATAGACGAGTCTTCAAAACCGCCTTGGTTCAGTCCAAATCTCCTCTGTTAGTGGGTGATGTCAACACTCAGAGTGAAGGAGGAGAGAAACTTCACCTGCAAGTTTCCCAAACAACCCGCCCTCCCGGCCAAACAATACATAGTAGGTGAATGATTTTTTTCCCCAAAATGTAGCCACAGGTCCTGGGGCTTCATATGAACCCATGACTGAAGACCTAACCCTTTTTAAAGTCAAATGGTAGCCAGGAGTTTAGGAGCAAACCCCTTCTTCTCCCCCATTAGAGTCGATGTAAAAGTAAAATTTCTCAACCTGGTGAACCCACTGTTTTTCCACTGCCGTAGCTCGATCATTTCTCACAGTACGGACAATTAAAATACATATTCGTGATCCCCAGGTCCTTCTGTCACTCAGTCATTTTGGTTTTCACCTAGCATTTATAGTTTTCTTGAAATTGGCGGCAGTTCGGGAGCTGTTCTGAAGCTTCTCAGAGGCAGAAATAAGCATGACTCTGCTCTGTCTGTACTTAAATGTTCATCACCATGGTAACGGCGTCTCTACTGTGTGTGAGGTGCAGCTGGTGAGAACACAGAGGCACATCCATACTGTTAAAACTACTACTACCACTACAACTACTATTACCACCACTCCTACTACTACTACTATCACTACTACCACTACTATTATTACTACTACATAGTACTGCTACTACTACTACTACATACTCATAATACTCCTACATACTTCATATGAAAGTGCTTCAGCCTGGACTTGGACATGGCCTTGTAATGACTATAGCATGCCCCTCCCCCCTTCTGTTCCCTCACTCCCCCGAACCCCTCTCACGATCTCCACGTGTGGAAATTGTCTAGTCATCTCTCTTGTCGCTCCAGAGTTTTAGATTTCCGTAACCCACCATGGCCTTCTACTGGTTCAGGACAAACCTTATTGTTTTAATCCCTCACTCACCAGTGACTGTGTTTTGACATTTGTAGGTTCATGCACTTTGACCAGACCAGCACACTTTACTCCTAGACGTCTGAGGGACACGTTTTTGTCATTTGTCGGGAACTGACATGTTTAGGCCTTTTTGTTCCTAGAGCAGGGGTGGGCAATCCTGGTCCTCGAGGGCCGGTGTCCTGCATGTTTTACATGTGTCCCTCTTCCATCACACCTGGACGCCATTACGTCCTTATCAGGCTTCTGCAGAGCTTGGTGATAAGCTGATCATTAATTGAACCAGGTGTGATGGAAGAGGGACATATCTAACATGCAGGACACCGGCCCTGGAGGACCAGGATTGCCCACCCCTGTCGTAGAGGAATCCTAATCCAGTGGGTGTCCCCCAGTTAAACTTAAATTTAATTGGAATGATTTTAGATTGGAAATATTTTCATCACTAATTTCTAGAACATTTGAAAATAAAATCTAAACAGTCTAATTGTAGTGAGTCTTAGTGGATTTCAGTCAAGTCCTTCAGGTTTAGTTACTGAACTGTTGTCTAGGACACCTGAAGCTCCTTCCATCCAATTTGACCATTTTCACAGAGGTAACAACTTGCTCCTGGATTTTAGTTTGTATGGAATTGAGGTAGCATGAGGGTCCTAAAACAAATGGAACTGGCACGGTTAATAATAGTGTCTCACTACGAAACCCACAGCTCCTGTGGTTTTTACAGCGAAGTCTAGAAGCCAAGTGTACGTCCAGTCCTGTGGAGGGTTTGAAGACCAGTACAGATGTTGGTGTTCCCTGTGTGGGCGCTGAGGCCTGGTCCCAACACTGTCAGCACGTCCCTCAGAATATTATTTCATCTATTAAAATAAGATCCTTGATACCTTAGTCATTAAGTTTCAGTTGTGTCAGCTTGTGCTGCTCTGTTTCTGGAAAATAGTTTTCCTTTGAGTAAATGGATTTGTGGTGTAAAAGTTGTCAGCCCTACCTGAGTGAAGACCCACATGTGATGAGAGGAAGGACGAGGAAGTGTGTGTGTGTGTGTGTAACCGACACATGTAGAGTATCTGTTGGTTTAACCTACTAGTTAAATATCCAGGGTCAGATTAGTTAAGGGAAGGGTTCTAAGTGTTTGTGCCAGTGTCTGTGTAAGTGTGACGGTCCAAACCTGTGTGTGACCACATGTGTACGTTGTTGTTGTGGAACACTAAACGTGGTTGGCTTCATTTTCATCATGATTCATTGTAACGTTAACAGCACATGGAACATTAGGCCTAAAATGAAGGTTGATTGTTCCATCGTTCAGTTGGTGGTTTATTCTGCCACCACCATAAGGAACCTAAGGAACCTGTCCACTAAAGTCTGTGAAGAATGACCTCTGCCAGGTCAGACAACATGGACCTGCTCTAAAGGCTACTTTCCAAAAACGCTCCTAAACTGCATGCATCTTCTTCCCAGCCAACGACGGCGTGTTCTCCTCAGTCTGAGTCCATCCTACGTTCACTGCTGCCATTGTGTTGCATTCAGACACTTCCATGTATTGAGGAGAGGTTCCACTGGCATGCTGCTGTCCATCTGCATGTGTGCTCTGGTCCTGATGCTTGGTAGTGGCCAGTAGATGCTCTCACATCCCTGTTCTTTGCTGCTGGCGTGGTGCATACTGAGTACAGATGAAAAGATGGGCCAGACAGTTGAAAAAGCACATGTAAATGACTTCAGGACTAATTATGGGATGACGGGCAGTGTCACAACAGTATAGTTTATCTAAGTATGTGAATGAAATGGCAGTTTGAGTTGTAACGGTAACTCAGACCTGGAAAAAAAGTTTGAAGGGGTTTTTAAAGGCAGGGTCATAAACTGGGTTCCAAGAGACCACTGGTTGAAGCGGTCTGGTTCTGACTTGGCCCATTTCCTGGATCAACCAGGTCTGGGAACCACCTAAAGATGCCAGACCCATGGTCATCTGGAAGCAAATCAATGCAAACCAATCGGTGAATAATCTGAAACTTAAACAGTAAATGATCTTTGACCCCCCCCCCCACAAAAAAAAGAAATAAAATACAAAATCCAGTTCTTCCACCTCATTGTCTGTGGAGTTCTGCAGATGGTTTGTTAAAGTCTTGTTGCACTGGTCTACCTCTAGTTTAAAGTGTGACCGGATGACTGAGTCTGGTTTAGACCAGGTCTAGATGCAAAGGTTCTGACGGGGTCATGTACGCAGACTCCAGGTGGAAATACTTCCACATAGTTCCGATTGGGATGGATTTAAATGAGCTTCCAGATCAGCCTTTGTTTGGTAGACAGCTGTTATCCTATCGTCTCTGTCCTCGTTCATGTCCACTGTCCGGCCCTTGGCCTCCAGCAGTACTGATCCACCATCAGACCGTCTTCCTCTCCTCACACCCACTCGGACAAATGTTGGGCTGTTTCACATCCAATAGTTTCCTTGAGTAGAAACAGCAGAATGTAACGGTCTGTTTTTCAGACGTGTGTTTTTATGGGCGTGTCCTTTGTAGGGGACAGTGTTTTAATGGGCGTGTCCTTTGTAG